>JAPYYV010005649.1:0-22454 GCA_030522625.1 Copidosoma aretas | reverse complement strand
AACTAGAGGTCACAAGCTAAATTTTGACCCATCATACGTTTCCAGACAACTCACCAATTTTTGGCGAGATGGGGGTCTCACGTCCACTAAGAATGCCCCTTATATAAATGTGCACTGATAATTTCGACATGATTTAATGACGAATTAACGTTTGTATTAAAGAAAAAACGCTGTATCTCGAAGGGAAAGCCGGATAAACCAAAAATAATAATTTGTATAGGGTTTCTGATGGAGAAGAGAATATCGCTAACGCTTATAAAATAGTAATCAACACAATATAATTACTCTGAAAAATGCCGTTACTTATGAACTTGAATATGTCTTTGCTACATGTATAACAGATACAGTGTTTCTCTTGCAAAACTAATTATTAAAAAATTTAGAAAAAACAATTTTTTCGAAAACAGTATATCGTTTCCATAATAAATTAAGAAACTTCTTCAAACAGGACTATTTATGAATTAAAAAATCATTTTACAACATTGTCCAATATTTTAGTAACCTCATGTTGTCATTATAGGGAATATTTTTTTAAAATAACAGTTGTACAATGGATGAACAAATGATGTCAACAATTCTTATCAGTTTTACATTCTATTTGATTTAAACAGTATAACGAGAATTTATCGGGATCACACAACCTACATAGCACAGCACATTTCTGAAATGTTTATAAAATGTTTAATTAATTCGTAATTTACAAACATTTCTTACAACAGCTCAGAGACATTTCTGAAATGTCTTTAAAACTATAAAATGTCCGTTGCTGAGCTCAGCATATGTTATATTATACTTTTCAGAAACATTTCTGGAATGTTTCTCAAAATTAATTGAATTTAGTGCAAATTTATGGAAAAGGAATTTTTTTTCATTTTTTTAGCATTATCTATATTCATAAATAATGACAACAATAAAAGTAAAATTTGAAGTAGAAAAACTCCTGACCTGGGGATACGAACTGGGTCTGCTAGGATAAAAGGCGAGTATCTTATCCACTTGACCAGAGTGAACGAAATACCGTGTTCATAAATTTCATCACCATAAGATAAAAACCAGTATTTTTGTTTTCCATCTTTACAACCGAATTATGGAAATACAAATGTGTGTTTGGACAATTTACTTACTGAATTTTATTTGGAAACATTTTCATCTTTCACTAATAATATTTTTCGTCTTGCGTTCACTCTTGGGATTTAATGCGATGTTCACCTTCGTATTGAGTTTGCATCTAATAGAGATTTCATATGTAATGATGAGTTAGTACCTCGTCGAATTAAAATAATATTTCAATAAATTATATTTGTATGAATGCAGTTGTAAGTGCGGAAAACAAAAATAATGGTACTTGTACGTTATAAAAACTTTATTTTGTATATAAGAAATGTCGTCCACTCTGGCCAAGTAGATTAGATATGCTCGCTTTTTATCCAGACCCACGTCGCGTAGTGTCCGCAGTATGGCAATTTTTTTTTTTTTATATTTTTAATTTTACTCTTATTAATATTATTTTTGTTGAATTTAGGTATTCCTAAAATAATAATAATAAATATTCATTTTTCTCCTGAATTGGCACTAAATTCAGGTACGTTTTAAAAACATTCAGGAAAAATTTCTGAAGCGATTCATGTAAATTTATGTTAAGCTCAGGACATTTGACGGTTTTACAGACGTTTAAGAAACGTTTCTGAGCACTTGGGAGAATCGTTTTTAAGATTTAAACTAAATGTTTTAGAAACGTTTTTTGCTATGTTGGAATCAATATTACTGATTCTCATGATACTGTTTTCATTAAAGATAAAGTACAAACTGGTTGGAATTTTCGACTTAATTAGGTTTTATCTTTACATTAGATGAATTGTTTAGTCCACCAATGGCACATATTTATGTTATTTAATCATCCTTCGTACGACCGTAAATTTTAAATATAGCATTGAAAATTGCAATATGAGGTTGTCGAAATATTGGACAAGTTTTTAAAATAGTTTTTTAATAATTTTATAGTCTTGCTCTTTGACCAACTTCCTCAATTTATTATGGACTCTTATGGACATTTTATTTGTACACTTATGATTTGAGAGATATGCGTCAACCGAGCTGATGTCAGGTTGCTATGTTTTTAATAAGTGATAATTTTTTCTTTCTCTTTATAAGCATAGATTCTCCCGGCAGTCCCACGACTGCTTCGTTTTTTTTTAATTTTCTTCTTTATGAATTAATATATGTCTAAAAGTAAGTTATCAAATGTCAAGTATAGAATGCAATAAAAATAACACACGTAATTATTATGTTGGAATAAATTAACGTTTTTCATTTTTATTAGATAATCTCAGATGTCTTTTTAAGTACTCTGCACTTAAGTAACCTTTAACACAATTTTAAATAGTAATAGGTATATGTAGGAAGGTGTTAATAAAATTGACAAAGAAACAAGTACAGTTTATCAGTAGTATTATTCGTGTTTATAAACACTATTGCTCACGTTATAAAATATGAAATAATATCAAAGAATAACAAGAGTATAATAGTATACCGAATATATATAGAAAAAGGAACCTTCTTTATACTTCCTTTTTGAGAAGTGACAACAGTGAACCTAACAACCAGTTTAGACTGCTCAAAACAATCAAATGAGAGAAATGGACATTAACCGTGAAATCTCCCAAATGCTAAATTAACGGAAATTAGGGCAGCTTAAAAAACGTTCCTATATTGCTGGCTGACTCGAAATTGTACACGGTATATCACATGATTTGAAAAATATAAGGTGTCTTTCAAAGCAGCAATTGTGAGAGCCACTGACAGGGCTGTCATATTTTTCGCAATACTTAATCAATCGTCTCGTGTGGATTATTTATTATTCATGTTTTCAATGTTAATGAATTTAATATCGAAACAAATAGGACAAGCTTATGATAACTTGATGTCCATATACTAGCACACCTTGTTTTATATATAATCATATATAAGCCATAACACTATGTATAGACAGCTAATCAGAAGCACATAAGTAACTATGTTCTTAGTCGTGCGAAGTTCTCAGTTATAATGAGTAATCTGACTCAGCACATGTTGTTGCTGATTGATCGATAATCAGTTAGTTTAAAAATACTCTGGTTCATCTAAGATAATCATCTTTACGAACAGAATAACAATCATGCGTAATATTATAGTAAGACAGAGTATACTATAAGGGGCATATGCACGGAAAGTAATGGTTATGTGAAAAATCGTTTGGTTGAATTTTACATCAAAAAGATATTAATCATGGTTGGAGATTGTAAAATGAGCTGAAAAATAATTTCTGAAAAGAAACATAATATATACAGTCGTAACTTATTACGTGTATTTATTTTCAGTGCAGCATAAACCCTACTATAAGTCATCGGTAAATAAAGGTATTTACTTTTAGCAGAAAGACCAAAAAGGGCTTGTGATGCATTTTATTCATAACGTTTATATTAAGATTATTAATAGTTATCAAAAAAATTAAGTTTCTTACCAAATACTAATCATGCTATTTAAATTTCTTAATAATTCTTTGGTTATTTAAAAAAAATTATTGTCTTAATACTAATACCTTTTGAAAAATTAAGATTTGTCTAAAGTTTAATGTTATACTGTTCATATCTTTAATATACTATTTTATAAATTAAAATTACATTAACTGTAAGTTTAAAAAAAAAAAAAAAGTACACCAGTTAAAAAAAAAATTGTTTTAATGTAACAAATTTTAAGTCTGTAATAAAGTTTTCAAATTTTATTTACAAATTTTTACAATACATTAAGAAGAAATTTTTTTTTATAATAACAAAGTATTAGAATTGACGCAGTCAAAATATTCCAAACAGTAGGGAGTCTCTTTAACTGGGAAAAATATCATAAAATCACTAGAAATCATAAAAGCTTTTCAAATAAATGGTAACAATTGTATAATTGTATAAAATGTGTAAATAGTGCGAAAAAAAAAGTAATAAGCATGAATGCATTAATGTTATTTTACATTTGAAACTTTTTTTTTCATGGGGTCCCTGTTAATCTTAATATTAAATGCTGATATTCGTCAGGAATTTTATTATTTATTTCGAACCGATTTAGAACTATCATGAAATAAAATTATAAAATTCTCCAAATAAGGACCACCCTAATATTTGATCTATATGTGTATATACATTTACATATGGATCAATATTAATCTTAAATAACAAAAGGAGTCCTTATCAGTACTTAATTAGTAACAATTGTTTGATAAATTAGTGAAATTATTTCATGTATTTACTATATTCTTTGGAAAAATCTTAATTTTTTGGAATTAAGAAGGAGAGAAATACATCTGTTTCAATTTTAATTGGAAGCATTGAAAGTTTTTAAAGAGGACATGGACCCATTAAGTCCTTCTTATGGAAGTTGTATTCCTACTACGCTAGTCAGAAAGCAGCTGATTTGACCTCGGATTCGACAGTGAGGTATGCCTCCTGTCTCTCTCGCACTTGTGTAAAGAAATAACCTTTAACAGTTTTTACGACGGTTATTAATGTATTTTGTACATCACAAATACCCTTGTGTCATTCTGTGAAATTCAATTAGAGCATTAGATATTTTTGTTATACACAAATAAATATGGTCAGAAGTTCATTATTATTTCGTATGATATACGTGATTATAGTACAGAAAAAGGCATTTCTCCATAAGCATCCGTGTTAAAGTATCAAAAATATAAACACTGATATTCTTCCCCCTAAGAACCCTAGCCTCACAAAAATGTAGTGAAGCACTTATTAGATATTATTTCAGCTATGTGCAAAGTTACATAAGGATTTCATCCTTATTTCAATAAGGGATACAATTATCTTCAAAGAAAATCTTTGTTCTACATAGAAAAAACGACAGGTAGGGTGCAATGGGCAGTCAAAGCAGTTTTTGGCGTAAGCAAAAGAGCCAAAGTAGAAAGTTAAAATGAAATATTTTTTTTCTCTAGAAAAATAGATCCAGGTTTACAGATATCATGTTGGGTTTAAATGCAAACACACCAGGATATATATGAGAAATGGGGAAAAGGAAGGGAAGAAATTTACTTTTTGCACGTAAAAATAACGAACAAGAGTAGATGGCCTTATTTATGCCTAAACGAAGAATTAACGGACTTTATCAATAAAAATCATACAAAATAGACAAGGAAGTTAAAGTTGTATATGAAAAAGTAGAGGATGGAAAAACGTGGGATTTATAAAAAAACCATTAACGTCTCGAATTTTTATTAACATGATATATTGCTGCTGTAAGCTGTAGAATGTTAATGGAAGGGCTGGATTTAATAGCCTGCTCCACGCTTGACCAGTTTGTCGCATGTACATACGAAGTTGATCTCTCCTGATGTGAACGTGCGATTGTCGGATGTGATTAAAAATAGCTATTTATCCTTTACTGTCGGAAAACTTCCAGCAAGAAAGTTGTTCCACTTGATCTTGAAAATGTCTACGCGAAGTTTAAGATAATGATATTGATTCAAATGGATTTTAGATGTCATTTTTTTAAAAGATACGTTGCCGTCTCACCGACGGAGAACTAGTAACAGACAATACTTACTGTACGTACACAGCGTACTTTTTATATACATCCTCTTACAAAATAATTTCTACAATCCGTTCAAACCCAATATTATCATCTGAAACTTTGCATAGGCATTCTGAAAACTAATAGGAACAACTTTCTCGCTGGATTTTTTCCGACAATAAACGATAAACAGCAGATTTTTAATCACAAATGACTCTTGCACGGTAGCAGCGGGAGAGAACAGCTTCTTGTGTATATGCGATGACTGGCCGAGCGCGGAGCAGGTTATTCGATCCGGCCCTTCAATTTATTTCTTCGTTAATCGGCCGTGTTAGCTGTATTACATATGATAGTGTCTCTATCTCTCTTGCACATTTTACTCACACACGTGTTTCAGCTTACTTTTACGAGAGACAAAGAAAGGAATTAATAGTTTACAGCTTACTGAAGCAAAATCTTACATTAATCAAAATTTTATCATAAAGACACGAATTAGAGATTCTTATCGATATGGTGAATTTACCACAAAGAATTTAAATACTTGAAGATAAAAATTATTTATAGCTGTTAGCTATGTTTATCCACGTAATTTGATTACACTGCAGACTCCCCATCTGACAATGAGGTGGCACGCGAGTCCACGCCCCATTGGCTCTTACTAAAATATTACGTTAATCTATTATTTATAAATTAGTTTAACAATTAATATTTTCAGAATTGATAAGAAATCCTTACGAAGATGAAAGAAAAAAGCCATGTGTTGCATCCTCTACGATGGGTGTTGGGTTACCAGCACCGACTAAACCAATACCCATGGACGTTTAATGTGACAATTTAAATGTCACACAATTACATAATGTTGACGATCAATCGATTAACGATGCGCAAATATTACCGAGAAATGATGCTTACAAAACGATGACTAAAGTTTCGTATCACAGTCTAGTTGTCGATTGTAATAATCATCCCATTCTAAAGAAGAAAATAATTTCAAATAGAGCCTTTTATTCGTCATATGACTTGATTAAGATGGTCACATAAATACGATTTAAATGCGGATGAAAAAAAAAGAAAACAATATTTCTGAAGAACGACTGTTATTTATTTTTTTTTTTATGAAACTACTATGTCAAAGGTAACGTTAAAAATTTTTTTTTTTGCTTGTCATTCATTGAAACAAAAATTACGCAGACAGTACGATTCGTAGTAATAATGCAAATATATAGGTTACGTATGCCATGCAGGTTTTTTTTAGCTGCATTAATAACAGATAATAATTTCAAGTTTATGTAACCTTTTTTCGAATCTTTCAACAAAAATAAGGTGTATTTTTCTTGCACTTTTACATACTTCTCAAAATAAATAAGAACAGTGAACGGTTTCTATAGAAATTAAGAAAAAAAAGCTCGTAAGGTGCTCTCAGCACGTCTAGTTGAATAGAAAACTAAATTTTTATAGCATATGTTAAAGGCATATTACATGGAGTCTTTCAATCTTTAGATTGGTACAAGCTTTTGAGAGTGCGAAAGAGACGCTAGAATATCTGCTTTTTTTACTCCAGCTCTCATAAACTTGTGGCATATTTAAAAATTATAAGACTTTGTATTTGTCTCTTAAATTAATTTTAAAATAAATAGTAATAAGAAAAAACTAAAATTAATAGTAGCTAAATAAAAATTTCAAATAAAAAAATTTAACTTTTCTTGTGGCACGACCACGCAATTTAATGATAATGATAATAATAATAATAATAATAATAAGTCATAATCAATGCTGAGGGGTATTAATATACCGTCATGTAACGGTACATGCATAGACGTACCCTTAATACCACTTTCATTTTTTAATATTTTTTTTTTCGTTAGTGTAATAACCATCTCACAATAGTCATTTAATACCATAACATTGCTTATTTAACTGCCATACAAATTTTTTTCTTTTTCAGAAGAAATCGTGAAGCTGGTTGGAATGGAGTCAGAGTCTTAACCTTCTCAAAGCACACCTACGTTAAAAAGAAGAGGAACTTAACCCGTCATGACGTTAAAGCTTGCCACCGAGCTAGATAAATGCAAAATAAGTGATCAAGATGCTGTGCATATTTTGATGGCTGCTGCTAAATCATTCATGAGGCTTAAAAATCATTTCGTAAAGAAAGGTACCAAGCTATTAAAGAACATGCACCTTGTTTATTTTCGACTGTAGTTACTACCATTCACTGAGATAGCAAGTTAATTCCCGGATATTACCGAACAGAAATCACAGACAGGTTAGCAGTTATGGTTACTTCTGAAGGATATAATCAACTTTTAGGACTACCAATCATTTTGTCAAGTACTGGTACAATCAAGCCCAAGCTGTCTATGAAACATTAGTTGACTAGTCTATCCTTAAAAAATGTTAAAGCTCTTTGTTGTGACTCAACAGCAAGCAATACAGGTCGTTTAAATGGTACCTGCACGTCGTTCGAGAAGTTGATCGACAGAGATCTGCTATACTTAACTTGCAGACATCACATATACGAACTTATTTTACGATATACATGTAAAGAAAAATTTGTAAAAAGAGGAGGATCCGATGTTTTACCTTTCAAACACTTTGAAAAAATTTGGAAAAATATTGATCATGAGTCTTATGAATCTGAAATCACTGATATAGTCAATCAATCATTACGGGATCTAAAAGAACATATTCTAGATTACACAGGACCACAAAAAAAAAGACACTAAGACGTGTCTGCGTGTGTACTATGTTTTTCGGGTCGCTGATCACGAATCCAAGCTCAGAATTACTCGATCAGGTCGTATTTTTTTTCTAACCTCAAAAATAAGTGTAAATTTGGGCATTGAAAAAAAATTTGTTAGGTAAAAAAAAATTTTTTTTTCTGAAGATATATCCAGTCATGCTTCGATATTTGATGATTACTGAATCATAGTTACAGAACAGATCGATATTTATAGGTTAAAATTCGCCTCTAACTGCAAAAAAATACGATGAATCCCTTATTTTGGCTGACCATAGATCTATTTAATGCAAATCTTCATACTATATTTTGTTTTGGATATCTGTTTTCATTTCTAGTAAAATTCATTCTATACTACAATTTTTTGATTTCAATTTAAAAAATTAACATGTTTTATAAATTAAAATTGAGTTACTCATTTTTCTCGCTTCATCATACTTATTCGGTATTACTAATACAAAATTGGCACGAAATTTTTCGTGTTTTTTTACATAGGTAAATGCTAATTTTTAGGATAAAAATACAAAATAGTCGTATGAAACAGATATTACTAAAACTCTGAACATACATCGAAATAAAATATCATCGTATGAAAAAGATATCACTAAAACTCTGAACATACATCCAAAATAAAATATTATATGCTGGTTTTGCATTAAATAGATCTATGGCCAGCCAAAATAAGGGATTTATCGTAATTTTTGGAAGTAAGAGGCGAATTTTAACCTATGGATACCAATTTGTTCTGTAACTATGATTCACTAATCATCAATTGTTATTGAAGTATGACTAGATACATTTTCAGAAAAAATAGTATTTAATCTTACCTAACTAATTTTCTTTAATGCTCAAATTTAGACTTATTTTTGAGGTTAGAAAAAAAGTACGACCTGATAAAGTAATTCTGAGCTCGGATTCATGATCAGCGACCCGGAAAACATAGTGTACACGCAGACACGTCTTTGTGTCTTTTTTTTTGTTTGTGTTCCTGTGTTATTGTAGGCATTTTTTAAAAAAAGAATAAATTCGATGTGATCATAAAGAGTTTTTCGAATTAATCATCATTTTTTTGGGGAGTTAATTATCAGATGGTTCAAGTTTTACACCACCTGGTCCTGTTCACTATGCAAGATGGATGGAAAATGCGACTTATAGTTTTAAAATATTTATTTTTAGAACGCAATATTTAAAGTTTGACACAGATGATTGTACAAAATATAGAAATGTATGCATTTTCATAACAAGAGTTTATGTAAAAGCCTGGTTTCTTGCTCCATTTTCGGTTCAAGGGCCATCCCAAGACTTAAGATTTTTGAAAGATCTTTATCTTTACAATATAATTGATGAAAAAATATCAGCGTATACTGTAAAAAAATTTATGAAGCACCTGTGGTATTTGAAATCAGAGTCAAGTGATATGGCATTTTTTGATACAGATTTCTCATATCAACAGAAACGTAAAATGGTTTCCGCCTTAAAAGCTAATACTTGATGATGAAGATGATGTTAACGGATTAGTCAAATCAGGTATGCATGACTTCATGAACAAAACAACATTAAATTTTTTTTAAAGTTTTTAAATTCGTACTATTTTTTTACTGGAAGATTTGTCTGTGTGGGAAAAAAATTCCAATTGCTCACACGCATTGCAAATTGTTGAGGACATGAAGGTAGTAAATGATGTTGCAGCGAGAGGAGTGAAACTCATTACCGAATTCAATAAGATAATAACTAAAGATGAAAAACAATGGCATTATTTTTTTGCCTGTCATCCAAGATTACCGCAGGTGATTCCCAACATCGAAAAAAATGCGTTGTTGTTATCATATGTACAAGTACGTTTAAAATCTATATTAAATGTGGAGATTAATGATTTTTATAAAACAAGTTATTTCATTTAAGTGTTGAACTCTATTATTAATGAATTCCTCCCAATTTCAAAACCAATATTATATAATAAGAAATTTTTTTCCTCAACTAATAAAAATTTCCCGCTTTTTTGTGATAATTACTTCGCTCAGTCGACGAATATAAAAATATATCGCCTTTGCTAGGTGTGGATGAAGAAAATACATAAAAATATATATATATCTCATACATATATATATACAGACAAATATATATGTATATATAGGTCCAAAAATTTATAATTATCTTTTTTAACCAAATATTTGATAACTGTTATTATTTTTCGATTACTAGGCGGCTCCGACCCCTGCGCGCTTAGCGCGCTAACCCCCAACTATTAATCAAACATAATAATTTACATTATTTTTGAAGAAAAATAAAATGTTGGGCTATTTTGTAACAGTTGGTTTTCATTTTTTGGATTTAAATTACAATTTCAACCCAATTTTTAAAACTATCGTTTTTGAATTTTTCCGCTCTCAGCGAGTTTCAACCAATCACAGAACGAATAAAAAGGCTTTAGTCACGTAACAATCAATCTTTTATCATAAGATACGGCAATGATTTTAACGATTTTACTGTAACATTAGATCAGAAAGGCTCAGAACTCGGACATGATAGCATCTATAAAATTTTTGGCGACAGTAAAGTTTTGGGTTTCATCTCTACTTTAAGGATATTTCCCGTTTAATTTACCAAGAGGCCAGTAGAACCGGTGCGATTCGAAAGTTCGCCTTTTTTTATCATTTTATCAGCGATTTTTTATGATTTTCGTGATTTTTTTGCCAATAACTTTTTTCAGACGTTTAATCGAAAAAAAAACTTTTACCATCAGGTTCAGGAGACGAAAATACATTGGAATATATATTTTTTTCCAGGATTATCAACGATTGTCATGGCTTTTATATGGAACAAATGATTTTTCATACTTTTTAACACGTCAATCTCATGACAAACTTCAGGAGCTTTGCGGGTCGGGTAAAATTAGTCCTAGGGGTCTGAAATTTTTTGTGCTTGAGTTTTTAGGGACATAGCAGAGATGTTTTACCGGCACGCATTAAAATAATGAAAGAAAAATTAACGTACCCTAATACTAATGTTTAAATGTGTGTATGATTGTATCTATACATGTGTCCATGGATATGTGAATGTATATATGTATGTATGTGTGTACGTACACGTGTCAGTACAAAGAAATGTATGTTTATAAGTATAGATCTATGTATGTATGCTTATATCTACATATGATGTAGGTTTGTATGTATTTATTTATATAATGTATGTCTGTATGTATGTACGCACGTAAAAATGTTGTTTATGTTTGTTTACATGTATGTTTGAATTTATTTGTGTATAGATGTATGTACGTGCGTATATATGTAAGTGTGAATGTATCTATGTATGTATGTATAAATGTATATGTGCATGTATGTTTGTGAAAATTAATGTATGCATATGTAGGGCATTGTCTGCCAAGCGGACCACCTCCTCTCTCCATCTCGAAAATTTACTTGAAGACTTGAAACCAAATGGGAAATGTAGCTTTTTACCTCTTAGCAGACTTTTTACCTAAAAGCAGACTTTACCTCTCACGTACTTGGTGGCCTTTCTTACGATTTCACATGGTGGCTTCTAAATGGCGGCCGTATGCAGTAGGTCAAAAAACATTTTGGGAATTCGTTAAAAAAACATGATTTAAAAGTTAATTTTATCTTTTTGATCGTTAAAATTCTGTTTTCGAGATCGCTAAACTCGAATTTAATGTTTTTCTTCTTTAATTTACAATCGCGGATCCAATATGGCAGACATAAATAATAAATCTTACAATATTTAATTTAAAAAATCATCATATTCTGCATCAAATTCTACGATAAAGTTCTTTTAAGGTTTTTTTAGTTTCAGTGCATGGTTTTTTAGTTTCAGCGCATACTTAAAAAATAAAAAATGACGAAATTTAGAATATGACGATAATTACTAGATACACTAATATTTCTTTTATTTTTCTCAAGTTTGAGCTAATATTTGATTTTTAATGTAATTTTATAGGGTTGTAAAAGTTTCGTTATCAAAATTTGTAGTCGGATATGAATAATTAAACATGATGGATCCAATATAGCGGACATTTGGAATTTTGAAATAAGAAAATATTATATTTTGCATGTAACTAACATATAACTAACATCAAATTATTACATTATAACCACTTAGTCAAAATTTTTAGTGTGATACAAAAAGTTTTAAAAGAGATTTTCTTTTGGTTATTACATATTAAAAAATATTTTCTATAATTTTATTTACAACTTATAATTATTATCCAAATATTATTTAAAAACATTATCTTTTAAAAACAATATGTTTTTTTCTTGAGTTCCTTCTTAAGTTTTATATTGCGTTCTACTATATGTCAAGTTTACCTTTTCTGATAGTTTTATAAATATTTAGGTAGTTACTTTTTGAAAATAAAATTTGAAATCGAATTCATATGATTATTTTTATGTAGTTAACTTGTAAGCAAGAAAAATATATACGCATGATACCTGTACTTTATGTGGACATAAATGATAAACCTGTATCTAATTCACTCTGGCCCAATGGGTAACATACTTGCCTGATAATCTGTTAGCTCGTGTTCGTGTTAGCAAATTTTCTTTTTTTCTTGTGCTATTTTACCACCATTGTGGATAATTTTTATGAATTTAGGTACAAATCAAACATTAAAAACCTATTTTCTTTTAATTAACTTATACTAAATAAAACATAAGTTTGGGAAACGTTTAAGGAACGTTTCAGAGACATTTGGTATTCAGCTTTTCTTGATGACATTTCGAGGTCCCTAAAACGTTTTGAAAATTGTTTTGACTACCTTTGAGAATCTTTTCTAAATCGAACGTTGCTATGTGGGATATGTCTGCACAAAATGTTGTCTACTACACAATAACCAAAAGTAAACTCATTTTTTATTTTTTATATTGCATTAAAATTTTTGACTAAATAACTAATATTACACTTACATATAACGTACGATTTTAAATTTCCCCTATTATTAAAAAAATGGGATTATGGGTGTATCTAGTAAATTTGATGAATTTGAAAACCAAGAAATGTTTTTTCAACGTGTGCTTGAGCGAAAAAATTTTACAAATACACTTATTTTAAGATTGTATGCAAGATACATTATTTCATCATTTCGAAATCGCAGAATTTTTCATTTACATCTGCCATTTTGGATCCGCCATTTTAAATTTTCCATATCCGACTACAAAGATTGATCCAGCAACTTATACAACCTTATAAAATAACATCCAATATTGAATATCAGCTTAATTTTTAGAAAATTTAAAGAAATATGGGTGAATCTAGTAATTTTTGTCATTTTAAAAACTTTGTCATATTTTTTCAAAAATCATGCACTCAAACTAAAAAACCTCGGAAACAACTTTATCTTATAAGTAAATGCAGAATATGATAAGATTCTTTAAATTTGAAATTCAAACTTGTTTATTTATGGCTGCCATATTAGATCCGCCATTTTGAATATGTAAATGTCTATATGAATACATGTTTGTACGTATGCAGAGCTGGGCATGCGTAGCATTTTCATAAACTTTCATATTTTTGAATACATGTATTTTCAAATACGAGCACTTGAAAATACGAGTACTTAAAAATGCAAAACTATTTTCAAATAGAACGTTAAATACGTTTAAAATTAAATTGGATTTTATTTATTGTTATGATCAGACTGTTTCATCAGTTTCCGGATCCAAGCTTATTTTAATTTACTCACTATAATCGTGACGTCAAGTTTATGAAAAAACCAGATCGTCATAATTTTCAAGATATTAAAGTCTTTAGCTCCAAGAGATTCAACTATTCCATCTCGCCTTTCTTGCGACTGAAATAGGAGTAACGCCGAATTCGTTCCATTGTGAAATGCACGAATCAAAAATGGTGAATTCAAGTCAGTGTCATCAGCAGAACACCAATTAAATTTGAATTAAATTAAATTATTTATGTACAATTAGAACTATTTCTACAACCAACTCGTATATGTTCTGCAGTAAGAAATGAACTTAGATCAGTGGCTTATTTTATAAGTTATTAGCATTTGCAAATAGATATTTTTCTAGAACATAGTGATCCAGTTCCGTACAACTACATAAATTGACAGTTTTAGATTTTTCTTAAATTCTTTTAACTGGTTTTGAATTTGCTATTGTTGATATGGGTAATTCTCCCGTAACTTGCTCAGATGAGCTTCAAATTTTGTTGAAAAAGAATTTGGTTATAAATTTTTTTTTTGCATTACTTCCATTTTAAATAACATCCATAACAAATACCGAAAGTAAAGTCACTACAAAATTTATTCCTCGGTTTATTGGTCAAAAGTTGTACGACGGTTTACTTTAGTGAATTTGAGTCAATTTTTAAAAAGACATGTTTACTTCCAGTGCGTATGGACAAACTGTTTTCACAGTTGGAGTGTTATAACCCGGCTTAAACAAAAACTAGAGTCCAGCCCTATCAATTAAAAAAAAAGTTTGTTCAATTTAGTGCCTTTGATCGAAAGTTACAGCAATTTTAAGGAGAGCATTAACCATAGCTGAAAATAAAATTTTGTGGATATTTAGGGAAAATTCGTCAATTTGCTTAAAACCACTGTTACCATTGATCTGGAAAACATAATTCAACAAACTTTTTAATCGATTAAGCTCTACTTTAGCTTTGATTTCAGTCCATTTAAGATGACACTGTCATACATCGATATATCTCGCGAAAAAGGGCAATTTGTCTAAACGCCGAGACACAGGTCCAAAATTTTTGCCCAGCAAAGCTGGAAAAAAATTCTGGTAACGAGCCATTGCCCTAAATCGAAATAACGACAGAGTATGACTTTGATAGGGAGGGGGGGGGGGGGGGGTTTGAGCTGACAATGTCGGAACTGACATTTCATCAAGGGATCAAAACATCTGACAGCATTAACGCATTTTTGTTTACTTTATGTCTCTTCTTGAAATAATTACCGTCAAGTGGCACTGGATAACTAAATAGCGGTTTTTTTTAAGCAATTTGTGCCCAAACCACGGTTTTAGTGCAAATTGTGGGATAAAATGTTTGCAGTCAACACTCGTACATTTCGATTGATTATTGATGCAAATGTGGTATTTTTACAATCCTTAATGCCTATGATTTATAATGTAAATGCGGACATTTGGCAATACAGCTTTATTTTTCCGTGAGGTGTGCGTTTGTAAGCGAAATTGAGTTTGGGACAGGGGTCGAAACTGACATTTCAGCTCTTATTTTGTGATTTCCGTCTTAAAGGAGGTAATTAATCGGATCAAGACTATATGTAAAACAAACCTTACAACATTTTACGCATAATACCATTTTTACATCATTCAATTTCATTTGTATACAGGTGTACCAGCCCCGGACGCCATCTGAGAAAGTTACGGGAGAATCACGCATATGTTAATGTGTGCATCCGACGATTAAATGAATACGGCAGATTAAATTCAACTACTCCCTGAGGTAAATGCGATTATCATTTTTATTTTTACGAAATGCATCGCTTTGCTTTGGGCTGAATCATCGTTTTTAATAAGTGTCCTTTATCAAAAACGAGGTCTGCACACCTGAATCAATTTCCACGAGAATTCTTTAATTTTTTTTCACCTGTGCCACTCAGCTCTAATGCAGACGAAATCCATCATTTGTTAGTCTATAATAATATCGCTATGCCAGCGCCACAGTTGCGTTGCTGCGGATGTTACAACACAAGCAATGGCGCGCACTTTGAATGAATATTGAAGTAAGCTTAAATCCATGAAGTTATAAAACAGTTTGATAATACCAATTACAAACGCATTCAACGTGGTATTAGTATATGTAAGTATTTAAAAATACAAAATTATTTTCCAATACTCTTATTCTTTTATATTTTCAAATACTCCTATATAAAGATACAAGTATTTGAATTACAAAAGGATTTTCAAATACTTTAATTTTTTCATATTTTTAAATACTCGTGTTTAAAAATACAAGTATTTGAAAGTACAAAAGAATTTTAAAATAATATTATCTTTTAGCATTTTTAAATACGTATATTTTTAAATACAAAGGTATTTTTAAATACTCTATTTTCCCAGCTCTGTATGTACGTATGTATGTATGTATGTATGTGTATATGTATAATTGTTTATCTGCGTGTAAGATCTTACGATGTTTGTATGTATGCAAAAATGATTGCACGTATGTTTAGACATGTCTCTCTATGTATAGATATATAGATATATGTAAGGATTTGTGTATCTTTTTTTTTTTATAGATGTAATTGTAAATGTATGCATGCATGTAAGTCTATTGGTATATTTATATGTTTATCGTAAAAATAAAAAGGAAGGTTATGAAAATAGTGTATAAATTTTTCTATATGTCGTGAAAGTTAACAAATATAATAACTTAATGAGCTAAAAATAAAAAAAATCTGATAATCTATGTCTGAAGATTTTTGTAAGTCATGAGAAATCCATGGAATCGTTCTGAAAATTTAGAAAGATGCTTTTAGCTGCAGAAAGTAGTGAAAGATGGAAGTAGCAAGTTGTTTTTGGAATAAATTTTTGAGGGGCTGCGACAAAGGGTGCGTAGGTCGTACTGGTAACTGCACAGGCGATATTGTGTAGTTCACTCAGAAAGGCTGTGGGATCGTTAGTGAGGGGATTGTGCATTAAGACTGTAGTTAGTACTTACAATAAATAGGCATACAAAAGCGTCAAAAGAAGAAATCGTAAGTCAAATCTAAAAAATATATTTGTCACCTAAAACGCGAAGAAGACAAGCAAATTCGAGCATGGACTTATGTGAGCGGGTGGGAAGGTCTAGAGAGTACTTAAAACGTATGTTGATCGTACGAAACATGTAAAAATTGAACCAATCACCAGTAAATTGCGCGAGTGGTGCAGGAAGTTCAGGGTGGCGGGGAGGCGACCGAAAAATGTTTACTTCATTAACTATAAACATGGTAATACATATCAAATAAATATATATTTACATCTTTGTATATGTATATATCTTACTATATAATTTGTTGTAAAGGTGAAATTTCTTACTGAGTCTGCCCGTGCGCCCTTCTCGCTCGTTGTGAGTTACAGATGAATTAATAAAAGCCCCTTTGCAGGCCTCCTGCCCCCCCCCCCCTCCCACCGAACTTGGAATTTTTTTGCTCCGTCATAGAAGAAGGTTTGTATCAGTGAAAAATTGTTTTTCTAGAAATACGTTAGAAATGTTTTATGTTGTGTCTAGAATGAAAAAATAAAATTTTTAGAAAAAGTCTGTCTGTGCGTGCGTGTGTGCATATATGATCAGTCATATCTCAGGAACCTAACAGTGGATTTCAATGATTCTGGGATAAAAATTTCCATTTTAACCTTCTTATGGCCGCTTGGCAAAAAAATTGAAGTTTTTTTACCTTAATAAGGTTTTTATAACAATTTCATAGTCAAAAAATAGATTTTCTACGTCTTTAAGGGTGAAATAATTGTATTTGTAATTCTAAATAGTAACATCCGGTAGAGCTTCAAAATAACCCCATTTTTTATTGTGATTCATTTTGATAAAATATTTTCTTTAGTTTTTATTTGAAAAATACTAAGATTTTTGTAGGAAATCACTCATACCTTAAAAACATTTAAAGTGATTTCGATGAATCAAGGCTTCAAACTTTTGTTTTTATATCCTTGCAATAATTAAAAACAGAGATTTAAGTTTTATACCTCGTTAAGGTTGTTATAACAATTTTTATGTCCAATAAGCGGGATCTTGCTACTTTTAGGGTAAAACAATTAAGAATCAATTGCTTTAATAGTTGTATCTCATAAAGCATTAAACAGCTTCATTTAAAATAAAAAAAAAATTATTTTGTACTTTATGCCTTTTTTATTCAAGAAAATCTACAATTTTTTTTCTTGAATAAGTCATATCTAGGAACCCTCTAAATGATTTTAATGATCTAGGACTCCAAATATTTATTTCTCAATCCGTATATAGGTTCGCTAAAATATTTGTCGTTTTATACCCCATCAAGGTTGTTGTCACAATTTTTAATGCTAAAAAAACAGTTTGTGCTATTTTTGGAGTGAATAAATTTAAATTTGATCTCATCATAGTTATATTCTATAGATGATTAAATAGCATTATATCATTCAATAATATTTTAACTACAAGATAATTATATCACGTGTATCAATTTCAGTGATGAGTTCTAATTATTTGTTCAATTGTTTTTAATTTAATAAAATTTTGATAATATTTTTTGTACTATTCGTGTAAAAATTTTAATGTTATTTTCGAAATAGTTTCACATCATAAAACATTAAAATAGCTTCTCTTCTAATTTTAAATCATTCCAATATTTGTTTTAATTTTTTTTTCGTTAAACAATTGCAAAATATTGTTGTTAAGGAAGTTTTGTGCTCATTTATTAGCAGCGGTTTTTACAGTTTCATAGATATCTTTTATTATCTGTACTTACCACGTACTGCTACCCTCGCAAACCATCTGCAATCATACTAAAGCGCAACGCAGTGCTCCCGCAGTACCACCCTTGCAGCCTTTCGTAATACCTACTTATTAATGATCCAACAGCCTCTTTAAACTTTAAATTAGGTTTTTTAATAGTTAGCTTATAAGGTTAACATATTTGTAATTTTTTACGACCATCGATACTAAGCCTATTGATAGTTTTCTCTACTTGCTTATATTTTTTACGAATTTAGTCCCACAATTTCAAGATGACCTTGTAATAAAAAAAAATAAAATTGTAAAACAATATTTCAAAGGACATTCATAATAAGGTGATAAAGAAAAATAGAATTAGAGTGATTAATTACATTACAATACTATTTCGGTAAAGATTATTTCTGTACAGTTTTTATTACTGTTTACAATATATCTTATCCAAAAGTCTGACAATATGGCAAATCTAATATGGCCGTCAAAAGTAGAAACAAATTTTTTTTCTGAAATATATATATTATTGTACGAAAAATCCTAGACGTCACTTAAGGTTCCAATGTCATATTACATAATTCTGAAATGGCAGCTTTGATGACATACAATGAATAAAATAAAAATAAAATTTTGAACGATTCTTGTAGGGTTTTGGTAGCTTATTTTTTAAAACAATATTGGGAAATAGTACGATTACAACTGTTCACAACAATAACCAAATATACTACTTTTTTGAAGTTATTTTATGTGTGACTTCATATTTTACGCATTTTATTATAAATGTACAAACCATAGTGTTCAAGATAAATAATATTAATTGTACACGGAAAAGTTTTTTTATAACAATAATATACAAAAAAAAAAGTAAATTCATAGCGAACAAGGATTAAAAAAAAGAATTTAATTTAGCTTATCTGATTGATTAAAAAAACTCATCAACGAAATCCTTAAATTCCATAAAATAGTAAATGATTAAAAAATGTATGGACAATAATAGTGTTGGTAAGCAAGTAATAAATTAATTATTAGCAAGTCATAGAATTTTTATGGATTAATTGCTATGTATTTTAATTATATCCTCCTTGTTCGTCTAAATTATACTGTTCGTAATAAATTCGTTATGTATAGCAGCTTTTCATGCATAACAATTTTTTATGAATACATTATAGAAGAAGCAATTTGCATATGTTTTCTTCGAAACGCATTTTCGTACAAATGATTGCACATAATTGATAAATCGCTGCATATTCTTTGAAATTTCTCTTAGTAATTTGACTTTGAATTATTAAAGAAGTAGGATAGGCTTTAACGAAATAAAAACTAAACAAAAGCTCAGAAAAAATTCATCTTTTTATAATTATTTTTTTTATTAAATACATGCGCTCAAGCAGTGTTGCAAAATATTATAAAATAATTCATATAAACCCGAAAAAATACACTTATCTCGTACTTACATATCCATTTTACTGTAGCATATCAAAACAGGACTTGCATGATATAATATTAGTACAGTGGGGGAGAGCACGCTCAGGAGTCGTGTTTTATCAACGATTCTTATTTTATTCATTTTTTTTAAGACTTTCAATATACAGTGATCAATGCGGTAAATCGTTTATGGATTGGGATCAAAACATCCATGAATATAAAAAATATCTTGTATATAAGTTTTAGTCATTAACTGTTAATGATTGTGGATTTAAATGTAAGCAACTACTGAATGAACCATTAACGAATCGAGTGTTTGTCAGTAAATATAAAAGATCACACCATCATATGGTTATAAAACAAAATAAATATTCATTAAGTTTTAATGACGGTGACTCAACTGTTAACAAACATTTGTTTATTGTTAATCAAAAGCTTTAAATTATTAATAATGAAACATTCATTCAAAACAAAGAATCCTTTCAATCATTTTGGATGATTCTTTGAAAAATTTTCTTAAAAATCTAGTGCTTCACCGGAAGTCGTCATTAAGGCGTGGGGGGTCCGTACGTGGAGCGCGCAGCGATGCAAAAAGATCGTGACCGAAATTTGCAGATTGGACAATAAATGAAGACAATTACTTCAAGGTTTATTTTATATAATTTTAAGGTAATTTTTTTTATTTTAAAATTGGCGTAGAAAATGATGGAACCTTCGTTATTTTCAGACGTTAACCACTCCGTGCATGAATCGTGGACAGATGTTTCAGGCTGAACATTAAAAAAAGCGTGTTAAATATGTACAGAAACCTAGCTGGGAAAGAATTTTCAGTAATAGAACTTACTTTATGAGTGGTTAAATCAAACTCAGAATACAGAAAAAAATGGATTCTAAGTTAGTATCTAAGACCGTTAAAAATGTTCTCTTAGCACGTAGACTTAGAGTCTTAAGAGAGGAAAAAATTATTGTGCAAACTTGGAAATACAAACAGTCGGACGTTATCACTCATAAAATAATTATAATCCACAGCCCCACAAAAAAAAATTGTTCAGCAGACTAGACCATGTTTATCTTATGTTTTTTGGGTCGCTGAATTCGAATCTGAGGTCTGTTTTACTCCGTCATTATTCGATTAAACCATTAAGATAACAAATTTTGATGGACCCAATCTAGTAATAACGTCACCTAGCTAAGTTGTTAGGAGGTCAAGAGGTTCAAGTATTATAAGATTTGTGTTTTTTGGATCAAGGGGCTTAGGGTTTTAGTAATTATTGTTTTTTTGTACTAAAGAATCGATGGATTAATTTTAGGAGAAATTACTGGATATTAAGGCTAATTTATTAAAGTTGAAATAACTCAAGGGTAATGGAGTAAAACAGACCTTGGATTTGAATTCAACGACCCATAAAATATTAGATAAACATGGTCTAGTCAGCTTAACAATTTTTTTTTGTGAGGCTATGTTATTAAATATAAAAAAAATATCAAAAAATTGGGACTTATGTGAAAGAGGTTTCTAATGGAAGCCTATGCTTGGCACCTGTTACAAAGCACTGTGTGATCCTTCCTCATGGATTTCATGTATCTACTACAGCTTAAACAAATATAACAAGATGTGTTTCGTGATGTAGGGAAAAAACTTGTTGAATACATTTTAATAAGCTTGAATTAGCGTTAATCACAAAATATATTTTGAATAAAATACATAATATTTTTAAATGCACGCGGAACCTTTCATTGATAAGGTCTAAGTTTCCGCGAACCATGTCTTCCTATTTGTAGTTCCTTTCAAGAACGTATCCTCTGTAAATGCAAAAGATGCCTGTGCATATACAAATAATATTATCATTAGTTGAGTCAAAGGTTTATTACATCATATTAAAAAATTATAAAGTAATGTTTTAATAACTGTCAGTCTAAAATTGAAGGCCGGTAATTAAGGAGGCTCCTTCGTGATGGTTCCCGAACATAGACCAGGTCAATTAGATAGTTTAAAATTTGCTGAATCCAATGGTATAATTATTTATATCGCTTACTCTGTTAAATTTCGAGATATCATTGATTTTATGTGGCACTTTCTAACACGTATTCTTATGGCGAATCTCGCATACGCGATGGAAACAACCTAATAACTCGAATAAATTAACGGTTCCCGTAATAAGATTGCATAAGTCTTGTAGAAAAAAGTCTCCTCTTTCAAATGACGCCCAGCAAAGTAAGCGTTACTCTGGAAAATTTTAAGATATTCTAATTAAAATTGATCGAGTCGTATTTCTACAGGTTAGCCTATACGTTTTCCTTGCGCCAGTGATGCCAATTA
>JAPYYV010005648.1:0-30370 GCA_030522625.1 Copidosoma aretas | reverse complement strand
TGTCTTGTTGTTTTTTTTTTTTTTTTTTAATCGATAGGTAGGCGCTGCGAAACGAATGGGCGACGGTTAAATAGGTATCGCACATGTTTGAGAAGTTCATCTGGAAGGTAGGCTCTGTACAGGCGTCTTTCTTTTTCACGATCAGCGGAGCGAGTCACGCGGAGTTATCCAACTCTTTGATCTTTTTTTTCATCAATGTGCATCGTCCTTTTCTTACCGTTGTTGATGATGAATCGAACCATTGAACTTCCAAAAACTTGTTTCCAAGAGCACGAGTCTCAGTTGAATTGGAAATCATCAAATTTTCGACGCGATCTTCGGTACGCGAGTCATGAAACACCTTGGTTTAAATTTATTTTTTTTCCCCTTCCTTTTGTCAGTAACAAACTAATTCAAAGTTTTGCAAATGTAAAGAATTTTGCATACTTTTGTTGCACATGATGAAAACGAAAACACTTGTTATAGAATGAATGTACTCGGCACCGCTAAATTCTTCACCAAAATTTAAAAATTGTCTAATTTTTGAGTCGACAGTCGCGCTCCATCCACCATGGCATAAATTACAATTTTGTATATGTTTTTGTGTCCCATAAGCGTCAAAAACGAAAATAAATAATACCCCTAAAAACGAATTTGTCAAAGTTCAATTATTCAAGCACGGCATCGCGCCTATGCATCTCCCGATGGAAAGATACATTGGCGTGGGGTTTGTTGCGGGGGATCGACGCTAAGAGCTCCTGAAAAATCGTCATTAAATGTGCCCGCATTATTCTGCAGTAGCGTATGTATAGGTACACAGCGAAGCATCGGCCAACGTTGAACTCCATAAGTATATACTCTGCTATTTTACTCGTGGTGCGCACACATGCATACAGGCTCCCCCTCGCTGTCTCGTTCTGTCATATAAAACGTCTTACCCATCATTCCTGTTCCAGACTCTCGCTGTATCGACTGAAATACTACTGTATACGTGGCTCATATGTAATCTTTGTGAACTGAAAACAGTGAGATTTCAATGTATTATTTCATGATGAATATATCCACTAACTTTGCATTATACAAATACTACTGCAGGTGGAACATTTTTCTACTACTTCGACTGCTGACTCTCAATCTTGAATTATAATAATAAACGTTGGTGGGCGTAGTTTATTGGATGGTCTTGTAAAATAAATCGCATACGCGTAGTTTTCTCTCGTACCGTGCTTGAATATTTATTTATAGATCCGAGCTAAAAGCCACTGTTTGTATTTCAGAAACACGCGAGAGGAAATTGAATCTTGACAGTTTAAGCATCGGGCTTTTTTCTTTAATTTAGATTTCGGACCAGTGATGAAGCAGTGAAAATTCCCCCAAAAAAAGCCATTTTCAGCTGCATTGTGTACGAACGATCATCCAAGTTTACGATGAATCAACTATGTTTGACACAGCTTTGTTCGATACAGTAATAACTGCAAATGCTTGTAAATATTTTTACGTATGAAAATATCCATAAAATATAACTATTGAACATTACCGTGCAATAGTTTTCATCATTAACAATCATCGATTGAATTCATTAATTAGTTAGCTTGTATGACTCTGATCAAATTCATCATTGCGCATCACTCGCTTGCATAGTTCGGTCCATTCCGCGTATTGGGAGATTAAAATTATAATTATCATCCGATTTCATGTGCCCGAGCTCAGAGCACTCTCGTCCGATGGATACATTTTTTTTAAATTAATTTATTGATAATTGCGTACACGAGTTTCAAACTTGTTGACTGATAAAAACGAGGCAAAACTCCGAATTTGACGACCCAACGAATCGAGAGTCACGGTATACGCACGAGGTACACTGACACTGTATTCCGTTAGAGTTCCCCCGAATAAAAGCGCCCCGCTAGGAGGCCGAGGAGGCCAAGAGGAAAATCAGAACGATGGGACTCCGGTTCACTTCATCTCCTGACCCGCAGCGTGTATACATCATACGCACAAACGCAACACCGTCCCCGCGCATCGCTCGTCACGAGCATTTTCGTCTTGCCCGAACGGCTTGGACGGTCACCAAGTGCGCACCCGCAAGTACCGCTGCGCGCTCGCGTCGTGTGCATCGGCGAAAAGTAAATTGCGATCGGACGCGCGGGCGGCCGCGTGTCGGGTTGCGCGGCCGCGCGCAGTCGCGGGGAATAAGGAAGACGCGCTTCGGCGAGCTCCGCGCGTGCGGCGCGCCTCGAGCCGGGACGTACTCTGTTCGGGGCCCGACGAGCCTACGGCTTCAACGAGGAGCGGAGGCTTGTGCTCGCGTAGGATCGATTTGGGCTTCGATCCCTCATCCCTGGGTCCATTGCGTTTCACGCTTGGACTCTGATTGTTTTGTTGTTTTTTTTCACGCATACGGGCTTATGATCCTGCGGTCGTTGGCTGTAGCCGTGAAAGACGGCAGACTCGGGCACAATCGAAATGATAAAAAAAATTTTCCAAATAATGCATCTTCTTCTGTAGCCGGTCGATTCAGTAGCACTAAACAGAAACTTTTGGACGGAAAAAAAAAAAAGTTTGTTCAAAAGTAATCGGAGCAGGATAAATTAATAACGCTATAAATCCAAGTGCGCTGTTCAAATATTTACACCTCTGCAGCGATGTCGATGAGTAATTGTGGTAAAAAATCGAATTGATTCATACAACGGATTGTACAATTTTTGACGGTGAAAATTCAAGATCCGTCGTGGATGAAAAACTGCGCGCCAGTGCCGAGCTACACCCGTGACAGAGAGACATCTGGCACTCGACGGCCTTTCTATGCATCAATTTTATTCTTTACAAATCGTTTGGTCCAATTCGGGGCGCACTGATCTTGTTATTTCAACAACACCCATCAACGCTTGAAATGCTCGCGCTTGGATTCACAGTCCGAAGCGATGGAAATTAATTTGTTTGTCCTTGCAACCCGTGTATAATCGGGTACGTGTATGAAAAGCACAGGAGTATATTTATCCGTCGACGTTTGCGGTAATACAAGACACGCGAGCCAGGGTCCCCTTACGGGCATGAAGTAACGAGAGGCGAAAACCGCCGAATCGCGACCGTGATTCAACCCGGCCTTCCTCCTCCTCCTCCTCCTCCTCCTCCTCTTTCTACTTATTATTGTTATCACGCGAGTCCAATTGTAATCCCGGCCGACGACGCGCGCTGAATATAAATAAACGGCGAGTGCGCGCTATCACGATGTATATACCGGACGGACGGTCGGCGATGGTTGAAGAAAAGGCGAACGGCCCACGCCCACGCCGGCCGCCATTCGAATTCGAGAATAGGCCGCCCGAGAGCGCCGTCAGGGTCGTTCGCGTAGACGCGGACGGTGGTGGGTGAACATACGTATACTTGCGCGGAAGAGAAAATACACCGGCGTCCTGTGTATGCGCGCAATATACGCGTGGCCCTCTTGTAATACACTTGAACGGCCGCGCGTGATAACGGGACCGCCGATGTTGTCGCGCTGTGCGCATACGTCGGGGTCTTCGAAAAGTTGTGGCGGACAGATGGGAGGATCGTTCGAACGGCGTTTGGTTTTTTTTTGTATCGTTTCCGTTCGGATGACATTGGTGCCGGACGGGAGAAACAACCCAACTCGCGATCGGCATCGGAGGTGCACGATGCGCGGTCCATCGTTCGTCGCAAAATAGGAACGGGTGCTCTGCAAAGCGGGATCCGATCGTTGCTAGTCGGGTGTTTACCCAACGCACCAGTACAAGGTACTTAATCTCGGCGCGTTTGATTCGTCATCATCTAACCTTTGGTGTCGTTCGGCATTTCTCAAGCATATATTTGGCAGCTCAGAGAGAGAGAGAGAGAGAGAGAGAGAGCGGAACCGTTACTCTCACGCCGAGAGAAAAAAAATTACGGAATTCACAGAACAATCGCGCGATCGGTATTTCTCATTCTGTCGTGATTTTTTCGATATATTTCCCTCTCTCTCTCTCTCGATGCATCGAATTCGCAGTGTGCACGCCGTATCCTTGGCCCGTCACTGTCCTGCGCACTGTTTTAATTTTTGCGCGCGGGTCCTCTTTTTTTCGTCGTCGTCGTCGTTGTTCTTGCAAATGAAAAATCAATCTCACTGAAGTGCAAGGGATGGCGGAAACAGCTCGAATCCCGGACCTCGCTCTCCCTGCCAGCTTCGGCCGCGATTTTTCGCAGACTCGAACGTGCATATAATACCGCGGTACAGAGAGAGAGAGAGAGAGAGAGAGAGAGAGAGAGAGATGATGGTCGCAAGAGCTGTAGGTACAACGCACTTGCACGGAGCAGCGCCGGCGGGGGGGCAACGAGAGCGCGCCGCGATGGACGGATCAGCCGAACAGTACACAACACGTAATGCTTTACACGGTGGAGGAGGGGGAGGAGGGGGTTCCCCCGCGACGTATCGGTAAGCGCGCGTCTGTGTATGTAAGCACGGGCGACGGGAGAGCCGCCGATCGGCCTCTCAGTGTATGCGTCGGCGCGGCTCCGCGGACGTCGCGGCTCCTCGGGTATACTTCGAGGGTTCGTTACTGTTGTTGTTCCTCCGTGGAAAAGGTACCCGAAGGTTCCGCGGACGCGCCGGTCGCGGTTCGAAATTCGCGGGCCGGTGCGCGCTGACTTTGGGGGGCGAAGGCCCGTGAATCGAGAACGAGCAGCGCCTCCTCTCGTCCGACGGCGCCGAGAGGTCGGTGCAGCCTGTACTCTGCGGCTGGGCGGCGGCCCCCGTTGTCTCCGGGCGCGTCGACTCGCATCGGCAGCGGGGGAGGAACACCGGCTGGCGGATCGGTGCAGCACGGTGC
The DNA here is from genome assembly GCA_030522625.1 of Copidosoma aretas. NCBI lineage: Eukaryota > Metazoa > Arthropoda > Insecta > Hymenoptera > Encyrtidae > Copidosoma > Copidosoma aretas. Next base: position 25,565 of record JAPYYV010005648.1, on the reverse strand, counting down.
CGCGGCGCCCGCTGTCGTGCCGAGTCGTCGCCGCGCGGACGCGCGATTCCGCGGGGAAGACGATCAAATGGGCGTGCCAGGACGAAAGAGGCGGAAGAAGGCGCGGATCCGCGGCGTCGGTCGGGCGGCGGAGGAGCAGCGCGAGTCGCGGGGTAAGACGCTATTGTGAGCGGCGTGTGCCGGAGCAGGTGTAGAGTCGCGTTGTCGTAGGGTGATCGGTGACGGGAGGGATATTTTTTTTCAAAAAAAGTCCCAGTTCCAAATTTATCACGTTTAGGAGTTTTTTAATACTCAACGACGCGACAAAGTTGTCATTGGCTCGTTTTAAGAACGATTCGTCGGATGTACGGTTCATTTGCGAATGCATCGATGTATTGAGTCGATGACCAAACAATTTTATATTAATGTAATTGATTCGGAATTTAGACTTTTTAAAAAAAAAAAACCCGAATTTAAGAGATTTCTACTTCCGTTCTCACCGGAGTGTTTTCACTGAAGCTTCTAAGTTTGATTGTTTGGAATAAAGTTTGAAAATAATTCACGGCGTCCGTGAAGATGTTGATGTTGAATAGTCAAGTCATTTATAGAATTTACTTGACGTTAGAGTTCGATTTTAGGAGAGGGTCAAGTCAACGGCGATTAATTAATTTAATATAGTTTTAATTTAATGTATTATTTTAGTATGCGTACGAAAGATGATGCGTGATCGAGGTTTTTTTTTTTTTTTTTTTTTTTTTTTTTTTTTTTTCTAATCCGTCGATTGAACTTTATCTTCTTCGCAAGTTTTAATTGAATACGAGGGAGACAACAAGCGTGGCTTATTGGGCCGTTTATATAAGGAGGTTCCACATAATTTTGACCTTGACTAGTTTTTTTTGATTATTTTTTGACGGAACTCGCGGACTGAAAAAAAAAGCTTTCATTTGACACTAATTTTCTAAATGATATCTTGGTCTATGTGGTTGGTTTTGTCGAACTTACATTTATTTTAATTATAGCTATTTAATTTATTTCAAATTTTTATATGAAAATTGCGGATATTAATTTTGTTTTTAGTATTTAATCAATTACAAATGAAATTATTTACTCTGGTTAAGGTCAAAAAATATAAAAAAATGTTAACATATATTTTTATGGGCCATTCACTTTAGTGCCTAAATATTAAACAAGAAGGCACCTCTGCGTATAGCAATCGTCCATTACAATCAGTTTTGTAATCAGTTTTTTAATTTTTTAATTTTACGGTTTATATTGTATGAATACAATATTAATTATTGGGCTGGCTAAGTATTGATTAGTCAAAGCCTCTGAATAATCAGTTTTTTTTCTGATTTTAAAATATTTTGATCGAACTTCATAAATTTTATTGTGTGTGCTCTATTGCATGGTTTTAACGATTATAATCTAATTGACAGTCCAACTACAGTTACTTGTAGGCATCACTGCCTCCAGTTTGTGTATAATTTAATTAAATGCGGACGGTTTATATGACTCTGTAATTCGGTTTTACAATTTTAAAATCAGCAATCAAAATTCATACAACGTTTAATTTATTAGTAAAAATATTAATCACAGGAGATGATGTCACTCGTTACATGTCGGAGAATGCCTGAGTTACGTTTAGTCGGCTATAACGACTCCGTGCCTGTTATCTAATTTGTTTTACACACGCTCATATATACATCCAAGCGATAATTTTTGGGAATGACCCATTTCTTCTAAAACGTTATTATGGCTCTTCCTTTCCTCTGATGTATACCTACTCATTGACGTGATTTACTCTGTAAATTCAAGTGTGCTATTCAAATTTTCACACATTTACAAAATACATCGTAGCAATGTTAGTACGCATTTTATGTATGATCAAATTGAATAGTATTCAATTATTTAACCAGTTATTGAATCGTGAAATTTTTAATGGTTAAAATTAATGCTCAGGAAGTAAAACATGGTTATTTCGTAGATTTAACACAAACTTGCAAGCTTGATCAAAATCCATTTGGCAATGTGCAGCCTTTCTACTTTTATTTTTTGGCTCACGATTATTTGATCCGGTAGGCACATAGCTGGTGAAACAGTTTAGTTGGTAAACCATCAATTTATGCCCCTACAGCAGGACGTAAAACATTGTATCGTATGCGCGATTTAGCACACTTGTGTGCTGTGGCGATAAAAAATTTTCACTAAACACTATTACTTCATTGACTTTTCCCGTTTGAAACTATTACATCTGTTAGAAGTCGTTAAATATTTGGTAAGTTGTCGATTCGACAGTTTTTAAATTCGTTATTAATACTTCTATTATAGTAATTTAAATGACACGCTTCGAACACGCGTTACCTTAATACATTTCGATTTACAGTGTAGAGCCTACCTGCTCACATTCCACATAAATGACTTCTTTTCTTTTTTTTTTCTTTTTTTCTTATCAATTTTTTCCCCTCTCTCTGTGGCTTGCCCGCTTCGGAGCATTTGAGCGTTGCTCCAAATTTCGGTTTGCTTAGTCTTCTCGGTCAAACAAAAGTGCGGAGCACGTATCAATAAGCTTCACTAAAACAGCAGTTGGTGTAGACTCTCACTCAGTTTGAAGGCAAAATAAGAAGAAACGATTGATTTACCAATGTCAGGTCAGAATCGAAAGTCTTGCGAATTGATAGAAATCAAAGTGGAGAAGCCACGGGTACATCATGCTGTGGTACGTCAAGTCCAGCAACCTTTTGGCCCCCCCGTCGTTACTTACACTTCGACGGGTGAAAAATACAACTCAAAATTTACGCAGCAAGTAGATAAGTCCAGAAGAAACTAGGATCTAGGGCTTTGGGAATTGTTTTTCGTGAATATAACGACATTCTAACAAACAACGGATCGTGTTGGTATACGAAACGTACTCAAGAAACAGTATACAGCAATTTTTTGATCAATTTGTTTGAATATTCATGACAATACATAACGTAATTTTGTATAATCTAAATTTTCATGTCATAAGATTAAAAATATGTCATAAAATCAGCGAATGTTCATGTATTTTGTACCGTTTTAATAAAGTGATGAAAAAACATTTCCACTTGTCTGCTTTAGCTTTGATTGCATTAACAATCACAATCATGGTACTTTTCAATTTTAAAGATCCTTACTTTTACCCAAAAACGTAGCTCTTTGTACAACTCAAACAGATAAATTAAATTTCTGCATTAGTGGGTTTAATAGACGACTCGTACGAATACGATGCTTATTTTCATTTAAAAATAATGTTATATAATTTCATTTCAGAGTTCCTCGTATAATTGGGTTCTAATCCACAAGTCCTACAAATTAAATCCGTATTCCATATGATTCTGATTAGATCATAACCGATGAACAATAAGAGACTGGTTTGATTGATTTGGTTGTGCAGTACTTACTATCGTGGCAACTAAATAGAACAATCGCATGCCCTATAAAGTGCCTTACCTACCTATACTAGGATAGCAAAAAAAAAAATTTATGCCAGGGAGGCTGGTTTTAGACTTTAAAAATTTGTCATACAAAAATAAACATATATAGGACTTTTACAAATGGCTTCGTAACTAAGAGGGTACAGGTGTGAAACTTTTAAAATTTTTGTAAGATACGGACAATCAGGTATTTAACTTCATGTGCAAGGGAATCACATGTGTAGGACTAAATAATACTCGTACCCTGTCACAGATGTAACTATTTTTTGTGTGCAGTTTTTCAGTCTTTTGAATTTTTTTTGTTTCGCGTTTGCAAACTTCGATAAATGATCTAAGAGTGTAAGTATATCCACAGGTTTGTTCAGGTTTTACCTGCTTGCCTCGAAGTATAAATGATTGTCAAAAGGGCATGACCAATAGGTTTTGCTGAGCTTTGAAATGTGATTTAATTGAATTACATTCCGATGATAAAAAAATTACTCGACCGCTCATCGAGTTGCGAGATTTTAAGCATGCCATTACTTTGATAAATATTTTAATTTTTATTTGCGTTTATCATCTATAAATGGATAATTTTTTTATTTATTTGTATTTAGACTCATATTGACATGATGTTAACGACATGTTTATATACTGACAAAATACCTGATGAATTATTATACTTTAAAAAGATAGGAATAATAGGTATTGTGATTTGGTATGAAAGTAATTTGACATTTACACTACATTTTTGAATCATTAATTTTAAAGTCTGACGTAAAATCATGAGATTTTTAACCTAAAAAAACTGTATTCATAGCGACAAATTTCATCAGATGCTGAACTTTCTAATTTTTTATTGTTTTATTCAAAGTATTCTAATAGTTTTTTAATGGAATAATAAAGGTTACTTGTATACTTACGTTAAAATGAAAGCTTCCAAGTATCTGTTTATCACAGACAAAATTTCTTTTAAATCGTTAGTTGTATTTATTATCTAAACAGAGAAATATTTAATTACTCGATTCTACTAAAAATATCAAGCAGATACATAAGAATCCAACTTGATGTATTCATGTGAATTAAGCTGTAATTTGATTTTTCATAATGTACCGTCTTGGATGCCTTTACAAGAATTCGTTCAATCATATATTATTTAAAAAAAACTAATCTCACCATAATGTTTGGTTGTATGAAATTCTTCTCCATGCACCCCAAAAAATTGTATGCAACACGAAAGTAGATTCGTATACGTTCTTTCAATTGGAAGTTGAATGAAAAAGGATATCTGTTTGAAACAATACGTGTACTATGATTGCATCAATGCACTTTCTGTAAAACAATATTTCTTTAAAAGTAGTTCTTAAGTTGTAAGTGCACAAAAGAGCCTAATGTTAAGATAAAAATAATCACACAAACTATACTCACAAGTCAATTTATGGATTTAGAAACTGCATGAATAAATTTTTTCATGCGCAATTCTGAATTAAAAACTTGTATTTTTCAAACTAAAGAATATCTCACATCAAATAAAGTTGGCCTTTTTAAAAAAAAAATTTCTACTTTCTAATTCGCGGCTCAGTACGGTATTAATTAAAGTTGATGTCTGAAATCATTCAGAGAACGTGACGAGCATAAATATCTCTTTTGCGCTTAGCTTGCGTGCGTGTGTATTATATATTATGCCCGTGTTCGCGCCTGGAAAAGGGAAGGTTTTGTTTTTTGTTCTGTTACCCAGTGCCGTAAGTACTTGGACTTTTTGTCCACAGCTGTCTATTCTATAGAGTTTAGAAGGTAATTTTTTTTTTTCATACACTAACCACGAATTAAACAATCAGAGGTAGACCTGAATGCTTTTTCAAGCAATTTACGTTACGAAATTTTCCTAAAAATATATGGCACCATGTAATATTGATATGCTTGTAACGCAGCTCTTGACAAAATTTACCCCCATAAATAAAAATGTGCTAAATTTCGAAAAATAATTTTATGTCAAAGTGTTCTAAATACCATGAACCGATTCGTGCCCCGAGACTGTACAATAAATACACAACCGTTCACTCTCGCACCAATCCCTCCTTTTTTTCCAAGCGATCTTTCAAATCGAGCAATTCACCGACTAACGACAAACGCGCTGGGACAGTGAAATCACCTTATCTCGGGACTTGCGTCAGCGTCTGGAATATACTCGCGTCGTGCCCCGACGAACAGACGACGCCGGCGATGTTCCCCACTCGCGGTATTAGACATGTGCTTCGCGCACACCCACTTGAGCTTCCGAAAGTTCGTCCTGAAGTTACTCGATGTAATAATAATTTCAATACAAACCTGTGGTCAATGTTGATCGGGCGCAAAAGATTTACAGCGATTCTCCTTTTTTTTTTTTCCAGCACGGAAGCACCGAGTCCTGCGACAAACCGGCGAGCAATGGGGTCCACGCGTGGGCCATGAGCTTCGAAAAGCTGCTGGAGGATCCGAAGGGCCTGCAGACTTTTGCCGTAAGTTGTTGTGTTTCGCAGAGTTCAAACGACGGACGATTATATCTTTGCCCCCCGCGCGGATTCTCCATCGATCGGTGACTAATCGCCGATGGCGTGCGCAACTTGCTGCGACGGATAATGTGTCACGTCTGTTCGAAAGGGACTCTTATATACCACTATGGTGCTCTCTTGAGGTTGTTGTAGTCTAGAATTCAAAAAAGTTATGAGTACCTCTTGTGATCTCAAGACGTGTACATTCACGAGTTAAACCGTTGATCACAGAATTGTTTTTTTCTGATTTATCCATCAATGTATCACAAAAATAGTTTCGAATTTACCAGCTTTGGTTCGCTGAAAGAATTGCATGAACATTTTCTTGGATTGAAATAAACACGTGCAGTTTTAACGACAGGTACGACCTTTTTCAAGTTAAAGCTGGTAAATTCGTAAAGTAATCAGATTGACAAAAAAAATAGATTTATGCAACTCGGACTGTGATTTTTTTTTTTTAAATTCACTAATAAAATATTGAAGAATGCAGAGAAAATGTTGTAGTCAACAGTCTACTTCGTGAATGTAGAATCAGCATGCATTAAAATCGCAACGATTACATTTTACTTCAGCAAGGGAATAACTTGTTTGACGACTCTTTAATCATGAGATTTCATCATCTTAGAAAAGTCAAAGTAATAACTTGATGCGCGAGAACAATGTTTTGTGCGTTGGAAATAAATTTTTTTATGATACTTAACATCTGTTCGCATACATGCCATCGATCATAGAAAGATCCACTTGACGCAGTTGAACTTTTTTTTATCTTTATCCAATTTTGATTTTACAAATTAAATTTTGCTCCACTGACTTGTCGCAATAATTTTTAAAAACAATTAATTTGCTTGGAATTAGTTCAATCGTCCATACGCAAGCGTGTGAAAATAAAAATATGACGGCATGTAAAACCAAAACGTCCGACCACTGTAAGTCGATGGTTCTAAAAAAAACGTCTTGGCGAACAATGCGACGCCTGTATGATGCAAAAACTGTTGTCCGCATCACGGTTTCCTTCGATTATTTTTACCGATCGAAACTCCTTGACAAGAGCGCGAATTTCCCCGATCTCGTCGGGCAAACGCGATCACATTCACCGCTAAGCGCATTAATTTCTCCGCCCGTCCGCGCAGAAGTACCTGCGGAAGGAGATCAGCCACGAGAACATCTACTTCTGGGCGGCGTGCGAGCGCTACGCGGACACCGGGGACGCGGCGGCCCGGAGAAAGCTGGCCGAGCAGATCTACCAGAGGCACCTGTCGAGCGCCGCCTCCGAGCCCGTGAACGTCGACAGCCGCGCGACGGGCCAGATCACCCCGGAGCTGCTCGCCGCCGCTCCGCCGGATCTCTTCGCGCAGGTGATTGTTGCGCCCGTGCGCGCATTTTGTTTCGATGAGAACGTGACGTCGAGGGGAGATATGGTGCTTCGATTGTGCAGTAGATTCTTACGTTATTCGACGAATGAGGTTTTTTTTTTTTTTTCAACGCAAGCGTCCGTATCATCGGCGTATTAATGACTCTTGGCGTTATCTTTTTTACTCAATCAACGGAGAGATTGCAGCAGTTTTAGGTAAAAAAAATAAAGTCTCCTGAAATGCAATGAGATGAATTATTATTGCGAAACCACGGTAAGAATTATCGTTGAAATTCATCTAATATAAAATTATATCCATATAAAACACGTGCACGAAAAGCATACGATCAAGTGGCTTATTGCAGTCCGTCTAACAAAGTTAAAAGATAACCGTGCCGGTGAAAAAAATCAAAAAGTAAGTCTCAAAAATCAAATTGGTACATAATACTTTTTTCTTGTCCGTACCATAAAGATACACCGATAGCATTACCTACAAACTTTTCATTACTACATCTTCAAAACGGCATCACTAAGCCTTCTGAAATTCCAATTCAACATTCTAGTTATCATCCAAAAAGATTCGTCGGTTTTTGAAAAAATTCTTGGTTAAATTTTCAAAGCGGCAGCAAAGAGCAACAGTCCCGTAAAAGTCTTTGACAAAGCAACCAACTTTGCATTTTAATTTCTCGGAAACTGTATACCACTAATCCCTCTGAAATTTAATTATGTTGTGAACAATACTAAAATAAACGCATGTGATGGCTGGTTCTCAGGCTCAGAAGCAAATCTTCAACTTGATGAAGTTTGACAGCTACCCTCGCTTTCTGCGCTCGGACATTTATCGAACGTGTTTGGAGAACGGATGCGACAACGAGGACACGTCCGCCGACGACGGAGACCTTGTTTTGACGAACTCGCCCAGTATTAAGCTGAAGAAGAGCCACTCTGATGCCGAGGACCGGCGCAGAAAGTCCATTCTTCCTTGGCACAGGAAAAATAGGTCAGTCGAGTTGATACATTATTATTTTCGACGCTCCTCTGTAGCTTTTGTGAGCTGATGCTTGACGACGTTATTTTCAGATCGAAATCCAAAGACCGGGGAGAGCTGGAGTACAACAACAACAAGACTCCTAGCCGAGGCGAGAAAATCTACAAAAGCTTCTCGACGATACGGGACAACGAGGGAAACCATGACGAGGACAGCGTTTCCATTTCGAGCAGCCGCTCGTCCCTTGCGTCATGGGATCTGGCGTTGCGCCAGTCTTTCACGAAACACGTAAGACCCGTTCTCGCGCAGTCCTTGTTTTTCGTAGACGTTAGTTTGGTTCTTGCCCTCCCCTAGTACTTACTCTACTCTCTAATACGATTTTTGTGTGAAGATTTTTGCATTAATCATCAGTTAATACCTGCTAGAACTGCAAATTTCATTAATTTGCCTTTTACAACTGCTTGTGGTTTTTTTTTTCCTCGTTTTTTTATCATATGCTTGTTACTCGTAGTACTTGCTGAGTTTTATTGTTTCCGTTTGACTGAATTTTCGAATGCTCAAGTTTATTTTGCTTAACTTGAAGATTTTTAATTTTTCTTGTTGAACAGCTATTTTTTTTGAATCAACATCAGAAGTGGGCTGTAGAATAATAAACTCATCCTGTGTTCAACAATAAAACTACACTGCCCTGGAGCGATTATTTATCAAACAGTTTGAGCGACCGGAATCCTCCACATAAGCATGAGTCGATCACTAGAAAAATGAAATCCCACAAAAAAAAAAAATCTGAGTCGCGTCACGTTTAGTATTCGATCAAACAAAAAAATACAAGAGCTCTCGCAATCGTTGATTTTGCCCATTGTAGTCGGTCTTGTCCTGCGATGGACAGTCGAGCGAGAGGCGAGAGACGCACGTGTCTAAATGCGCCGGCCTCTGTCGGGTTATCCTGCCGGACGGCTCTACGACGGTCATACCCACCAATCATTCGGACAGCGTGCGAGACGTCGTCACGCGCCTCCTCGACAAACGCGCTCTGCGGTACTCTAACTACGACGTCCTCGTGCTTGCCACGGACGAGGTTTGTGCATCCTTTTAATCCCTTGGGCTTGCAAGTGTACCATTGTACTTACCTACCCTCTCTGACCGTCTTCGGAGTACTCTAATAGTTGTAGTTCTTTCAATGGTCATGTAACTGTAAAAACGTTCAGTTTTGATTTTACCATCGCGTAAAGATGTGCATGTTATTTCGGATTTTTTACTTAGTTGCGTAATATAGAGGCGTAATACTAACTCGATTTAATATTAGTACGTACGTTGCTTCAGTATATGGGTTGATGAATAATGGAGTGATGAAGTATGTAACGATTCGATGTTTTGTACATTATATTTTGAGTAATGGAATTACAGATTAGTGTACTCTGATGTGTGTTTAACTTGGATTCATTTAAAATTGTCATATTTTGTAGTGCTCCGACAAAAGAAGCATGGTGTTATTAAATGTACCCCGTTCCCAAAATCTCATTTTTAGTTTTGGTATTCAACTGGTGTTAGTTGTTAAAGTACTAACTTACAATTCAACCCACATGTGTTACTTGTACAATTTTGCTTTCCGAGAATTTAATCATTTGTTTCATTTATGTGTTTTTAGATTATAAATCTCAAGCACCCAAGTTCAGTATTAGCCAGTCAAGAGGTGGAAGTAGTGCCAAGTAAAATTATTAAGGTAGAACTACCTTCTCATCGCGTGGTGAGCACCGTTGCGCACAAAGGAAAAACGATTAAAGATGTGCTGAAACCACTGCTGAACAAATACGGGTTCAAGCTCGATCTCGTTACGATTTGGGCTGACGGGCATGTTGTTTCTGTAGATATCCTAGCGAGCAACGCACCGACGAGGCTTACTCTCACGTCTAATACTAAAGGTACTTGTGAAAAAAATAAAAAAACATTAGATTGCGATCAATTTTCCACTAACTTTTTATTTATTGATTCAGAAGTAATCGACGACGCCCACTTTTTCAAAACGCCAGAAGTACCAAGAGGCCAGCCTACACTCGATGAGATCACGAATAAGGTGTTCGAAGAACTTCGCGTTGGGAAAATCGATAGTAATAAGAATGAAGGAGACGAAGGTTCATGTAAGGTACAGTAAATGAGTGAATTATAACTAGCATTGTGTCTTGTCTTTGTCGTTATCTATTAAATTTTTATTTTAGTCAGATGACCAGAAATCCGAAAGTTCTTCCATTCTTTCCGGCAAACTCTTTTCGAGGGAGTCAGGTCTTCATGTAAAGAAAAAAGTAATTTTATAAATTATGTTTTTTGTACTGCCAAATGTCGAAAAAAAAAAAAAAAAAAAAAAAAACAGAATCATGGAATTTTTAATTATTTCAGTCTAAATCAAAAAGCTGTAATATAAGTGAAAAAAGCGGTTCCGACTGTGGACAAGACGAAAGTTACAGGCCGCAGCCACCTTTGATAGCTAAGTGGCGGAATGGTGTCAAACTTCAGTTGCCGAGTAGGTTTGACGGGGATGGCAAAAGTAATGTTTTTTTTTTTTTATTTCTACATACTGCAAGTGTTAACCGAATTTTTAACTAATTTGTTTGTTTGCTTATAGATTTGTATGAGGGACTGAAGCGTGCCCAGCGAACAAGATTAGAAGATCAAAGAGGCACAGAAATTAATTTTGAGCTTCCCGACTTCTTGAAGGTGAGACTAAAGTTTTTGTACAGGCTTCTAATACGAATTTGTTTTTAGTCCTCTTCGAGAATTAATCCGAAAACAAATGTATGACATTTTAGAACAAAGAAAATGACAAACTGATGGATGCGAATAAACGACGGAAATCACGTGGTACTCTCTTGAACCGAGACTTTAGCAAGTTCTACGATTCGGAGGATGAAAAGCCACTGATGGGGTGCTTTGATAATTCGTGTAATCTGGATGGAACAGTAATCGAAGCTGAAAAAACAATCGTCTTGGAGAACGGCAGTCAACAACAGCAGCCACAGCAGACAGATTCGACAAAATCGTGCAGTGAGAGCTGTGTCTCGCAGATCTCACCAACAAAACTGTCTAAGCCACCACCGCTTCCACCCAAACCAAAAAGTTTGTCGAATTCTTTGCGCAGCAACGTTTTACCGTCGAGGCCGTTTCAACGACTCAATTATGACAAGAAGACGATTTGATGTACATTGAATAGCGTGTGGTTTTTTCAAAAGAGACTCGCGTACTTGATGGTTTTGATGTAAGAGATTATTCCATTTCGAGATTATTTTATTTATATAGAAATATATACAGAAAGAGATAGAGAGAGCTAATGGTATTAAAATGTAGCTAAAGGCTCTTGTGAATCATGCACGACAGTCGGTGTAACTGAATTGCGCAGCTATTTTGATGGAGTGCCTTGTGGTAGTTGTAATTTAAATTTTTAGTTTAGTAAAATGATAATAAAAAGTGACTACAGACATTTATGATCCGCAAAAGACTAATAGAAATTGTTATGTGAATTTGTTTATGTGTATTTAAACAGCTGAGAAACAAATAGTGATTGTAATATTATACAATGAGTATTATTAATTTTTATAACTATAAATGAAGGAATAAATTATATTGATTTCGTTTCAAATACTTTTTATTATTTTACTACTTGTTCCCTATTACCATGTCCAAAATAGAGTATCATGGCATTGCTCATCAAAAAAGTTCGAAAGCTATGCACATAATTTATAATTTTCTCCCAAAACATTTCTGAATTGAGATAAAAGCAATAGCGCAACACTATTTTTTTACCGGTCAAAAATTCTTCAATATATCTTTGCTAACTATTTATAAATTGACAAATAATCCATAAAATTAATTTCGCTCACCGCAGACCGGGCAGACCTCAATTAATAGAACGCGCACCCTTGATTTATAAATTTCGAATTTTAGTTCACAAAAGTTCCAGCTGGACGCGAGTAAAATTTAATCTTTGTCGAATGATGAGTACACAAGTACAGTTGAAAAAATAACCAGACACATATTTTCACATTATTTGAAAAAACCGCAACTTTCTGTAAAATTGTTTCTCTCTGTGATGGAGGAAACTGTATTCGAACGAAAAGAAAACAAAATCGAATCCCCAATCATAACAATAACAAACTGAGAGAGAAAAAATATTCCCCCCTCCGACTTGCGCGAAGTGGAGGGGGCAATTGGCGGGCAGCTCGCGTGTGCACGTGCAACGGTGCATTACGCGCCTTTTAAACCGCAACCGCTCGAACGTCATTGAACAGCTGGTAGCGGCGGAGTGCGGCGGCGGCAGGCGGCGGTGTTTATTTGTGTTGAACTTCAGCAAGAGCGAGAGAGAGAGGGCTCGGAGCACCGTAACGATCGTCGCTCAATGAATATCGCCGTTTTGCAAGTAAGTAAGTAAGTTTACCAGCTCATGGCTCACAATCGTGCTTATCAGTCTTATCAGTATTCAATACGTGGGCATCGAGCGAAGAACACGCGCGCGAGTAACACCTATATATATATATGTATATGGTTATATATACAGACACACCAAATTCGAGCCGACTCCTCATCATCAGCAGCTAAGAGGCCCTAACCGCGGGTCCGCGAGTTTTCGTCCTATCTCTGCAATTGTACGACCGTTTTTCTTGCGATTTTTTGCCATAAAAAGCTATGAAACTGGTGGTGAAGTTCGTTATCGTGCGTTTGGACGTTGGTGAATCGTGGTTTTCGTAACACATAACCTTTGCGGAAAGCCGCGGGGCGTCCCGCCAAACGCTGGGTTCTCCGGTTCTCGCGCGCGCGTTCCTCCTGTGAACAAATGATTGTTTTTTCAACGAGACGGCGAGGTTCGAGAAGGTAAATTTTGAGATTTGTTCTTTTGTTTCTGTGCGAACAATTTTGCATCATATAAGGTCGTGTCTCCTGTGTGAATTGCTCGATCTGCTTTCTCGAAACTTTAAAGTTGACAACGAGTTTTAATCACGATTGTTCATCGCACGATGGATGATTCATTCCTCAGAGTACAAGTATACCTGATGTACAGGATTCGCGACGTGCTTCTGAACATTTTATGTATGCAGTGTGTACGGTTAACATTACCAAGTACTAAAGCGCAGTTGTGTGTGTATGATGCAAGTTTTTTTTTCCGCGGCGTGAGTCGGAGTTGAGAAATTATTTATTTTAATATATCATTAATTTAAAACGATACGCAATTATTGACAATCTTTTTTATTTGAAAACTGAAACATCTGAACTAATAAATGCGCATGTATTTTTCAGGTGACGCTGATTTTCACGGGCTTCATTTGACGAATCGGCACGTCCTTAACAAAGCAGTCGCTCAAGGAAACACACCAGTAAAGAGCTCATACTGCAGGTACTTGTGTTTGGATTTTTCAATAATGTGATTATTGAATATTTGTACCTTCTCCAGAAATTTCACTATAGAACTCAAAGTGCACGTCCATAATGCGTCAATTTCGCTCTGGCATCATTCATTAATACCACACTTTTATGCAATATTCCTTGCCTTGGCGATAGATTTTACTTAAAACTCGAAGTGAGTATTTTTTTCCATACGATTACATTTAAAATCGCCTTAAATGTAATTGTTTAAAGCAGTCACGCGTCGCAGAACGTCGTGCACACATGACTCGAGTCAGGCCAATTATTTTAGGCGAATCGGCGCGTCAAAACGTGAAACCCGCGCGTCACATTATATAATATATTATACGGTACAACAGCCCTGCAGCCGCAGCTGGTGCCCTTCTCGATTTTCACTCGATTCGCGGCAGGAGCTGCTCGCTCCCATAGTCCCTCACTAAGTATATAACTCGATCGAGTGTAACCCGAGCCGTGAATTTCTGGACCACCCAGTGCCCTATACGCCCCCGCCCTTCCGTCCTCTCTCTCTCTCTCGATGCGCAATTTTGCACTTGGCGCTCTTCGAGACGCGCTATTCTCCGTTTCGCTCGCGCGCAACTTAAGTATTATGGAATCCGATACTTGCGGATGGCCGTTATTTCTTAACAAGTGCGACACTCGCCGGATGTCGACTCGTGTATTCTAATATTTACGCTGCGAAGCGCATGTAATTTGTCAATTAATATTTTAGTGCAAAGTCTTCATACTCACATTTCTCAGTCTTCATTCCATGTTTTTTCTCGCTTTACGCGTCGAATACGAGTTTAGGTATCATCTTTATCATTTTGGATTGTTACAACTCATTTATTCACATCAAAATCTTGAGCACAGAACGGAGTGAGTATTTACGCGATATCGGCATCACAGTTATACCTAAACATCATGTGTGCGTCAAAATTTATATTTACACTTTTCTAAATATTCAGTATGTAAATATTGTGTCAATCTTTCGTAGATAAACATGAGCGTCGTTGCGTCACACGTTATCCCACGTTGGGAATTCGGTAACAACACAGAGGAAAAGGGGAGACTATGAGATCACATAAATGTACCTATACCAACACAATGTGTAATCATTCATTTCGGTCAACACTTGCGATACTAAAAGAGCCGCCGTGAGATTCAACAGCTCTTACCATGAATATGCAGTTTTCGACAAAACCACGAAAAGAATGATGTCTCGATATCATGTATAGATAATTGATATGTTCAATTGGAGAAATATATATTATGTAACTAGACGCGTTGACATTACCTGCTGTATCTCGTTGCTTATTTTTTTAAAAATACGTGTAATGCACGAGCCGAATACCACCGAGACATAATTATTCATACAATCGTTTCCATTCAACTCCAACTCTGCTCACGTCGCATTGATTAACTTCTCGATGTCTCTTTCATTCTTTCAAATCGTCTCTGTGATGGTTTTGTAAGGTATACTATAACTGTGGCTTGGAGCAATCGTCCAACTATTGTATACAATACACATCACCTATCAAACTCAATCTTCCTTTCTTTCTCGAGATTTCGCGGTGTACTCTCTGCACAAAGTCTTACCGAAACGCACACTCATAGTTGCTGTGAAACCCCAATTACCTGCTTCTCACACTGTCGCGATCTCGAATGTTTTCGATCATTTATAATTTTGTAATCATTTCTAATGCAATTTTCAAATGAATAAATAATGTTCGGGGGCTCGAGTCGTATTCGAAATTAAAAATAAGCGACAACTCAACCTCCCGGCGTGTACTTGGGTCGCAATTTGATCAATCTATATCACAACAATGCCGTTGCCGTTGTCGTTTAACGATCGATCAGCCTCAACAAAGCCCCGTCTGCTTTATTTTCCAGGTGGACCATACGGACATACGTAGCGCGTCAACCGCCAGCACAAAGCTGTAAATGTTCCTTCGCCTCGAGCACGCGAGTGCGCGCAACACTGCAGCCCCGTCTTCGTCTTGGCCGCGAGTTATGCTAAAACCGACGTTGTTTCGCGGAGGTTGTTCTCACTCCCGCAGTTAACAAAGTGTACATGTACAATCTGTGACAGTGCGTGCGCGTTCTCGAGGTTTACCACACGAATACCGGTGAACAAACAAGAAAAAAAAAGGAGAAAAAAAAAAAAAAAAAAAAAAAAAAAAAGAGTATACCTCGCTTCGCGACCGGCCGAGAATCGAGCGAGAAAATATGCAGCGCCAGCGCATCCGAGTCCCGGGCCTGAGCGCGATACTGGAGCTGGACGGCGAGTCGCCGCCGGGATCGCCCCTGACGCCGGTGACCAGCATGGCGCGGGACCTCGGCCGCTCCAGGTTATCGGACGAGGAGGGGGAGGAGGTAGGAACGCCGCGGGGGGGGGGGGTGGGGGGGGTGTGGTGGGGTGGTTGTCGGGTGGTTGGCGGGGGTTGGGGGGCGTGGGTGGGGGGGGGGGGGGGGGGGGGGGGGGGGGGGGGGCGCCCGATGATTCCAAGTATTGGGATGACGGTAAGACGCTCGGAAGATCGTGTGATTGTGTGGGAGAGATTTCGATGATTTTTGAGAACGTTTTGATTTTATGTATGGTAATTGTTGTGCTAAAAAGGGTAAAGGCCAACAGTTCCGGCGAAGGTTGCTGTTCTCGCATCTTTTTTTGTTTGTAATTACGCCATTTATGCGGCGATGAGGATGACTGAAGCTTTGTAAGTTTTCGCGAGAGTTTTCGTGGGAATACGTTTGATTTTCGTCTCAATGCAGTCGAGCCACTTTGAATGTTGTGATATTTTTATATACCAGTGGATTATTTGTAATATAAAAATATTATTAATGTACAACGATTTCACGATGGATTAAATTTAAAATTTCATACTCCATTTGTTTACTTGAATGCATTGATTATTTTTACACCTGTGGTTTTCAAAATCACTACAACATAAATGTAAGTACCTGTACATACACCTACACTTGTATACTTTATCAAAGTGTAATCATCTGCGTTAATTTTTATTATTATCTTATAACAATCATACTGACATTAAAATTATTTAGACTTGGGTAAAAATTTTATGCTCTATTTGTTCAATAGGTATACAGTATTTAGTGAAAACAACAAAGACATAAATATCTGAACCTGCACGAATATTAATTTATGATTGCTAACAAAAAGGTTCTAGGTCGAAGAGGATTCTTTTCCTCCAATTTTGAAGTGGTAGCTTTGCGATTTTATTGATGACAAAATAAGTACAAAGTCCTTTCGTTCAATCGTTGAAAAGGAAAAATGCAATTTTATTTTTTCATTTTTAATCTTCTTATGTCCGCCTTAGTACTACTACTTTTTAATTGACCTATTGTTGAGCAGTTTAATTCACAAACTAGGTATTACGAGTTGAAATCGTTCGTTAGCGCAGAACAGTCTGTTTTATAAGTTTTTTTTTTCCCCCCAAACGATAACGAAATTTCACACCCATGCCTTCACGCAAGATCGGACAGGTGTTAGTGAGTAAGTAGGTACTAACGTCAATGCGCGAAACTATAGTCTTAACGCCTCTTCTTCTACTTATAATATCTTTTGGCACAAGCAAACATGATTGAGAATTATTTCAACGACGTAACTTTACACTACACGTCGTACTTACTTTAAACGTTTTGTCAGACCCTTATTTGCGACAAAGTTATTCTTCAATGTAACCGTTAATTTTCCTCTGCATTTTTTTGTTATAAATGAATCATGTTACTTTGCATGCAAAAATATGAGTACCCTTTAATCTATAACCCAACGTTTACTCTTACTTTTAATGCTGTAACGAAAACAAACGATTGGTCCGTCAGGTAGATCGGCAAAAATATTAGACACTTTTTGATTTTTATGTCGCAAAAGAATTTGTCACGGTATAGAAAACGTCAAAGTTGATGGCAAATGTTTTGCTGCTTCTATACTACACTCTAAACCAAAAGACTAAATTCTGGCGCTAGAAAGTATAAAGCTATCAATTTATGCTTTTATAAAATAATTTCATCTTTTCATAAGAAGGAATTTCTCATCTTATACCATACAAGAGAAGAAAATGAAAATTTTGTCTTTTAAAAAGACTAAATTGTAGGATTTATACTTTAGAAAGATGAAATAACATGATTTCATCGTTTCAAAAGAAGAAATTTACGAGTTTACTCTTTTAAAAAGCATAAAATGTATAATTCGTTCTTTTAAAAGTATAGAATTATAACTCTATTCTTTTAGAAAGTATAAATACGAAGTTTTATCCTTTGAAGCTCAAAAATTTAGTCTTTTCAGCGCCAGAATAATTTAGTCTTGGTTTAGAGAGTACATGATGTATACCAGCGGGGCTTACCCCCCCCCCCCCTCCCACCTTGCGTGCTAACCCCCCTATACCTTTTACTATCTTGTTCAAGTATCTATAAATATTCACCGACACGGTGGCGCAGCGGTAGAGTTTTATTTTTGTCGATCAGTAACTAATAAGGCGAACGGCGAGACTTGAACGGATGACTGTTCAAGTACAAACCGTATATAATAAGCCAGCGTTGTTGATTTCGGGGATTCGATTAATTTTCTCTTTCGCCTCGACAACGTGAGCAGAAGGTGTTCAGGAGTTAGTTCTGGTGTTTATGCGTAGCAACCTGTTTAGGACTCAGACAATACACAGGATTGTAACATATTATAGCATAGACAAGGCAATATTATATAAAGGCGTCGATAAATTATCTGTTGATGACATTCATATTAATTTCCTTTTAGAAGTCTTAAATAATACAAGGGAAAGTCTTCCACCACATAAACAAAATTTAAAAATAGGAGCAATCGCAATGTTGATAAGAAATTTGAGTGCAAATGATGGATTATTCAATATATTGAAGCAGAAATTATTACGGTGAAAAGATTGGTAACAAGGTTATTAATAATTATACCTCGAATCACATATTCTGCATATGATTTTTCTCTACCTTTTATTTTTCGTATATAGATAATTTCCCGTAGTATTAGCATTTTCAATGACAATCAATAAATCTCAGGCGCAAAGTTTTGATCAAATAGGTCTTTACTTTAATAAACCTTTATTTTCTTGTGGTCAGTTGTATGTTGCGTAGTCTAGATGTAAAAATCCAAAAAGCGTTTTCTATAAAATTGCAATTGCATAGTAACTGTACTATTGGAAATATTGTTTCAAAGAAGTCTTTGGAGACAGTAATTGAATATTAACAAAATGCATAGAAATTTATTCAAACCTATATCTACTACAGCAACAAATTTTAATTAAAATTTTGTATTAGTGGACTATAGGCCTATGGGAATAGGGACCTAGTAAATTTAACAGAGATGGCGCAACTGGTACTTAGACTTCAACCAATGAACGGCTGGCTGTGTAACTTGAGTTAAATGCCAATAAATTTAATTAAATGAATGAACCAATAAACGGTAAAAATGGTTTCCACACAAAAGTATATATGTATGTATGTATGGAGTTTTCATAATCTGCTAGACTCTACATTTGTAGATGCTACGCTCGAAATGACAAAAAAATGATGTCTATTAACGATAATTAATTTAAGTTGTAATCAAATTTCTAAGAAACATTAAACATTTTTTACAGTAAACGAGGAAATATATTAAAAATAGCTCTCTCTTTTTCCCGAGATTTTTCCTGTTGGCTGCAGTTTAAGTACCAGTAGCGCAATTTGTACTAAGTTTGCTCGGTCACCATAACCATTGGGAAACCACTTTAAAAAAAACGCTTCTAAATGAATACCGCAAGGTGGAGTGGAAAAATCATTCTATAATTTCTCAGTGACTTTGTGCAAGACTCGCATTAAAAATTTTTCTCCAAATGAGATTACCTTATTTGAAAGAAAAAAAATTCCACGTTGATTAATAATCTACGTCTTTAAATTACACATTCATGTTAATACCCAATATTATGATAGCTCAATAATCCACCAAATCTGTGCCAGGGGAGTGTCAAGCATAAGACATCTAAAAAAACCTTCTGAAACAAGAAAATGCGGCGCAGGGGCGTCGAACAAATTTTTATATAAAATCACGGACTAAAACTTAAACTTTTGGCGGGGGAATACAGGGGGGCTAGAAAAATTGCTGTTTTTCAAAACGCATAAAAATTAAACAAATTCTAAGGTAATTCGCGAGATGGAAGTGGGGGATGCGGGGAGCAAAAAAAATAAAATACCCTTTCGTCTATGTATATATATTAGGGTGTCCGTTATTAACCAAATTTAATTTTTCGATCATCTACCATTTCCAAACTCATTTTGTTTTCCCATTTAAATGGCATGGGTTTTTTAAACTTCAACCTTGTTTGATTTTTTTGACCACTTTAAGTATTTTTTCTGGATTTTTAACTCATACCATTGAATTACGTACCACTTGGACTTGATGAATTGATATTTTCAAACTTGAAAAGAGCAGGTTGGAAAAGTTCGATTTTGGCCTTCAAAGCCTTCAAAGAACAAAAAATCCAAAAAATCCAGTTTTTTCAACCTGCTCATATTGAGCTGGAAAAAATAAATTCATCAAGTCCAAGTGATACGTAATTCAATGGTGTGATTTAAAAATCGAGAAAAAATACTTAAAGTGGTCAAAAAAATCAAACAAGGTTGAAATTTAAAAGACCTGTGCTATTGAAATGGGAAAACAAAATGCGTCTGTTGGCACGTGTTGACTCTAAAATTTTTTGGTTTTCAGGCAGTGGATTTTTATTTTCGGATGCAACGAAGAGTTTGAAAAGAGTAGACGATAAAAAAATTAAATTTGGTAAATAAGGGACACCCTAATATTACGGTAGACATAATTATAACATACAGTTGCAGACTTGGCGTGAAAAATCAACGAACAAATCCCAGCAGCGGCGTAATGTAACGCTAAAACATCAAAACACCTCGCGTATACTTGACACAGAAATAAGGGCCTCAACAAACGCGCTTCCAACTCAAATTACCTCGCTGTGCGTATTATGATGCTTGCGCATGCATATGGATACAGCGCCATCAGCAACAATCGACAGTCGAAAACGCGTCCCCCCTGCAACACTCTAAGTATAATCTTGTATGGAGCTATCCCTCGACCCTTTTTCCCCCCTTCTCTTCCACCGCGGCTTTTCCCCCTTTTTTTTCGGGTGTACAATAAGTAGCGAGATCAAGAAGAAAAAAAGACCCAAACGCGCTAAGGCCCGAGAAAAAAGCAGCATATCGGATACTGCACGCAGTAATGCATCATCGTCTGCGGTGTTGCTCAACGCAGGTCGGGGGTCCGTTCGGCCACGCGCGTCTCCTCTCTCCTCTGCAGCGATACATCGCGCACAAGCGCAGGGAGCCAATGTATACGTATATACCCCGGCAGCTCGTGTCGACACCGCGCAAGACGATTTCCCCGGCCTTGGCGAGGGGTCACGGCCCTTCTTCTCTCTCTCATCAGCTTATAGTTGCCGAAACGCGCGCAGTCTCTGCGTCGGGACCCCGGGGTTGGGGGGGGGGGGCACGTCTGTGCAGGGGCCCCTCGTTTTTCCGCCCTGCGCTTCTCCCTTCGACCCTCGTTAATTTTTGGGCGTTTTCGACGATGTTTCGGCGACTCTCGCTTCGCAGCTCGATCGTCCGGCACGTGCCCGCGCGCCGGTTGTGTTCGCTTCCTTTTCCTACGCGCACGTATATTTATAATGTCGATCTGTTATTCGTCGCTGTGACAGCGTTCGTCAAAGAAGAAATTGAACGTCTCTTGATTCCCGTCCGCGAGAGAGAGGATCGCTCTCCCCTCTAGCCCCGGGTTCTCCCCTACGTCTTTGCTACAGAGACGAGAGACAATCGGCTCCGACGAATACTCCTTCCTTCGTCTGGCACGTAATATCTGCACGGTGTTAACAAATTGTTCATCGCATTTTAGACGTTATTACCTCCTTGCTATCTTTTTACAAGAGGAAAAAAGCCTTACAAATTTGAAATCGATTTTAATCGGGAACACCCCTCCCCCCCGTACAAAACGTCCGGGTTTCGTACCTCCGCGAAATTTATGAGTTTTCTTGTTGGTCTTAAAAATACGCCACTTGCTGTTCGCACTGCCGCCACGCGAACTTGACCGTCTTTTTCAGGTAATACGCGAGTAAATATCTTTTTTGGCCACTCATTTATTTCTAAATTATTTTCTACAATCAGCACAATGTCTCCTTTTTTGAGAGATTCTTCATTTTCAAGCCATTTTTGTCGTGTGGGTAGATATACTCGCGCATCCGCCGATGCCAAAAACTATCAGCTGAATGTTGCGCCGCTCGCCATTGTTTCCTATAGGATATAAAGACTATAGTATACAATTCGTTTGTTCATCGCACGCACCGAGTCGAATTTCTCCCAATGACTGGCCGATAAGAAAATGATTCGGGGTACACTGAGAGACCAATTTGTTTTACTATGAACATGATATGTTAACTATTAGTATATTACGTTAATGAATTGAGTCGGTATATTAATAGTTAACACATTATCTTTATTGTAACAAATTGGTCTCTCAGTGTAAGTGCTTCGAGGTCTCGAGGGTCCACCGGAACATGAATTAAGGGGCGTGAATTTGTGCAATACTCGATTTCAGCAACAGCGGTCACTAAACGTCCCTTCTTTTGGACATTGACCTTTAATAATCACGTTTAATGCTGCTCTCACTGATCGAATTAGCCGCTCTCATGCGCCACCCCATATGAGACGCGCTGGGAGAGTTAAATTTTCACTGTATCTCTTTTTATACTGCGAATCCATTTAATTCATCAAATTGTATACTGTTTTTATTTCTCGCTTTAAACTCGTTACTCGTACCGCGGAAATCTGTTTTTTCCCATGCATCGTTACTTTCATTGGTCCAAAGTAGTCGAGTCCGCAATGAGTAAATGGTCGATCACGATAGCTCAATCTATACAGCCGGGGGAAGGTCAGTCATTTTCAGGTTGTCAGGTTCATCGGTTGAAGTAATCGAGACTCGGTACATTTTGTTCACAAATTTCGCAATACTGTTTTTTAAACATCCTCGCAAACCCACTATATCCAGTATCTTTGCCCGATTTAATTCATCACACCATCGTGATTCGCGCGATGAAATATTTCATGGTAATAGGCTTTTTATCAATAATTGAGTCGCGTATCTATTTTTTTTTCTTTTTTTTTTTTTCACGATCCGCTCCGACCTCGTACCATAAAACTTCCGACCACCCTTATTACCCCGGGCAACCGACCCACAACGCCGGATCCTGCAACGACAGACGAAAAAAGGAAAGCACAACCCAAACTGTGCAATCGCCCCGATCGATCGATTCGCGCGAAACATGGAAGAGCAGCGCGAGTCGCGGCCAACCCCCGGGAGACCGAGTATTGAATTCATCATCGGTCCCACATGTATACCAATATACCGCGGCACCAGGTGCTCACCTGCCCCCCCCCCGAGTTAGGTGGTGGCAGACTGCGCCTTCCGGGCGCCCCTGGCCCTCCTTCTTCCTCCCATTTTCGTTCGCCAAAAATGCCTGCGCGACACATATAGTGCACGTATATTCGCGCGAGCGTAACGGGGCTCGACGAGACGGATTCGCGTGTGTTAGAGAGTACATGTATAGGTCAAAAGCGCGCGCATTATAACATTACTCGCGTACTTGTGCACACCGGACACTGTAACGCGTACAGGATCCCTTTGGAAGAGAGGGGCGAGTCGCTGTGTGTATACATATACACAGCATTACATTATGTACGATTGGGGCACTGACCTACCCTTCGCGCGCGGGCCTTACCGCTCGTTGCGTTGTTATACGAGGGTCGGGAGAGAGGGAGACGGCGTCTGCGGGCGAACGAGCGGAGCGGGGACCGTTGTATATTATCGTGTATATATACGAGCCGGTCAGCTGTTGGCGCGCCGCGCAAAAAGTGCGGGACGAGGTTTTATCGAAATGGGGCGGGGTTTTATCGAAATTTAACGGCGGGTCGAGGGGGTGGGGGAGTCGGGGGACCGTCAACCGGGCCCCCCCCCCCCCCTTTTTTTCGATGAGTCGGCAATGATGGGCGCAAGGGTTTCGGCGGTGGATGGGTTCGATTGCGTGCATTGTGCAAGTTTAATGGTCGAGGAGAGCTCTTTTGTGGTTGGCATTGATTTCGCGGAGTGATGATTGACGACTTGACTGCGTATGGCTTATTGTCTGGCTCTGCGAGTGCATATTCTCGTATTGTATATATCGCGCGCGCGGCTTGGACGCTTTTGAATGATGATTGCTCGGCGTTCGAATATTGCGGCTGGCCATGGGAAGACTGACTCGGGATGTTGCGGCTCAGGACTAAAAATTAAGAACGTTTTTTCAAGTCTATTGAAACTTTTATTTTCGATCAATATTTTTGTAATATTTGTACAAAATTGTTTTTTTTTTTTTTTTTATAATTGTTCATCGCAAATCGCGTGTTCGATGATTATTTCTATTATATGACCGCGGTTAATAGCTGTATGTATAACGTTTGTTTCAAATGGAATTTGAAAATGCAGCCTTAAAATGTATTATATTATTGATTTGTCATAAAAGAATTTGAGGTATAAGTACAACATCTGATTTTATCGCCATTAGAGCAAAGGTTAGCTCAGTCGGAAGAGTATCGGACTTCGAGGCGGATGATTTCCGGTTCGAGTCCTGGTCTCGTCCGTTACTGGCGCGGACACCTCTGTTCGTTAACGCAACATGTGTCTTCAATAACCCGAGCTCCGTCATTAAATGTGGCATTGCTGTTCCTTCACACGTACCATCTCGAACCAACAAAATAATTTTTGTCTTTTGTCGATAAATTTTTACAGCTTTACTATACACGCATCTTTATTTCAAAGCACATTTCATTTATTCACTTTATTTTTTAATACTTGCAATATAAAATATTATTGTACATTATTCGTCCAAAGGTTTCCGGGTACAAAAAAATTCATGCTAAAACCAACAATCAAGGTCGAATATAGCGCTGTAACTCTTTTTACTAATACAACGAGTATGAATAATACGTCGCGCAACATCTGACTTGTCGAACGCGTACTTATCGATCTCTCAATTCCGTAACGATCAGGCATCTGTACCTGTCATCCCCTGAACTGCCTGATGAAAATAAAAAAAAAAAAAAAAAAAAAAAAAAAAAAAAAAAAAAAAAAAAAAAAAAAAAAAAAAAAAAAAAAAAAAAAAAAAAAAAAAAAAAAAAAAATACTTTTCTCTCCCAGAGCAAATATACATTTAGACGAATCCACCATCCATCCCCCGCACCTCCGAACAACATTCATCCGACCGCTGAAAAAACCTCCGCCCCAAAGTAGTAAAAACCATGAACCCGCCGGTTGCCAAGCGGAACCGCGCCATCCCCAGGAACGAGCCCGACGATGGCTCGAAAACGCCCGTTTCGGCTCTCGGCACCCTCTTCCCCCCCCATAACGTTTCCCCTCGCACCCCGGGCGTCCCGAACTCGCAAACCAGTGCAGATCCACACAGACGCGACAACAACCGTACCTTTCGCGTCTTGGCCTCTCCTCCCGGGTACAGCGTGTCTCTCCCCTGAGTATATATACACACACAAAGCGCACGGTAGTCGCCGTCTCGTCGCCCATTGTCGGCTGCGACCTTACGCTGTGTACGCACGGCCGCCGTCTCTCCGTCGAATTTAAAAAGACGTCGTCGCCCGGGCATTTAAACTTTAAAAAGCCCTCGTACGGGTGTACGTGTATAGTACAGGGCCTCTCCTCTCGCCACGTGCTCCCCGCTTTTGGCGGGCTTTTTTCTCCCTCGCCCCGCGCTCGCCGTGTGTTACACACGGTTTGGGTTGGTCCTGTCGCGCAGTGCGCGCGGGGTGAAAAACGCGCCCTTTGCGCTCTC
>JAPYYV010005647.1:0-16964 GCA_030522625.1 Copidosoma aretas | reverse complement strand
ATACAAAAATGAGCCTCAATAAATAACATTTATACAATTAACTGACTAACCACACTATTTTGGGTGGATCAGCTGGTCGCTTCACCGACGAGAGGCTTCTCAATTCTCTCACCGGAGGCCTCCCAAGTCTGCCGTCGATACAGTGGGTCTAGGGACAGTGCGGCGAATAGGGCCACGCGGTGCTGATTGGCTACGCCATTTTCAGCACACTCGATAAGAAATGTACACATTGCTATGTATATGAATACATATATATATATATATATATATATATATCATAATAGATATACACTGAAATTGACGTGTGCTATAAATGCCCACTGTAGCTGTCGGGTTCGAATACTAGCTGGTAACAGTTGTATTACTATATACAACGTGTATCATGAGCACGTACGGTCCTATCGAAACGACGAACGAACGAGCGTGTGCGAGAGAGCGTGTCAGTCCAGAGAGTCAGAGTGGAGAATTCTCGCACGATAGACCAAATATATATAGCTAAGTGAGCTCGATATAGGTATACCTGTGCTGGTGCTGCGGCAACTGAGTGGAGTGAGGGAAGCATACAGCTGTATACCTATATATGCATGTCGCTCGTTTTTGTACCATATCTAGCATGTCGGGAAAATCTGTCGAAATTTCCGAGTTCACTGCTCAGGCGGAGAAGCAAAACGAGGCTCAAGAAGCTTTGCTTCAAAAATACGTTCGTTTCTAACCTCTATAGGAATAATACTACCACATCGATAAAAACCTTTTTTCGTACTAGAATAGAAGATATTTCTAGCTCACTGACACTTAACTCATTTCCCTTCTTATCCCTCTAAGAAGCCTCTTGCACACGCAGATTCTTTATATAATAGCTGAATTTTGTATATCTTTAATGGGCATTACTTAATGATTATAATATTAATAAATGCATAAGTCTTAGAACAACTGAAATTACCAACTGAAGCTAACATAATTACAGTGTAAATAATTGTGGATGTAGCATTTATTTAAAATGAAATTGGATGTTTATACAGATTTATCACTTACTTAAGACTTCGGTTTTGAAATTCAGTAGTTCTGCCTAAAAAAGTTTTAAATTGTTTTAGTCCGTTATTGTCTCTACTCTTCGTACAGTTTCTTAACACTTTGCACATAAGTACGAATTAGTATATATGCGTACCCGATATCAACGAAGGAATAAAAAAAAAATAAAGGAATTATAGAGGAGATAACCAATTTTTCAACAAATTAATTTGGTACACAATTTTAAGTGACGAAAAAAATAAACTTTATGTCCATCTATGTGAGTAAATACTATTTATTAGTTAATATTATTTATTAGCTTTCATAAATAGTCACCGTGCAGTTTCCTAAAGAAAGCAATATTACAATGCCAAAATATTGGACTGTTTAAAGATTCAAATAATTTCGTCCTCCGACAATTAATTTCATTTTATTGATATATTTATTTTAATGACACAGTAGCAGTTGTTAAACAAAATCAAGGTTTTTATTATCATTTACACATTCGATTTAGAATGAATTTTTTCACTTTTCATAAAATTATTGTCATGAATACTTTATTTATTAGGTTTTAAAATACTTTTCCTCGATGCAATAAAACTATTTGTTGGAACGTCCGGCTTTCTATACCACAAAATATTACTTACTCACTTCGACTACTGCGCCCCTTTACTCTTGGGCTTAATAAAAGAGCATGTGACCCGACTTTGAAGAGTTATGAATACGGTGATTAGGTTTATCTCAGGTAAGCGAAAATGGGAGCATATTTCTCCTGAATACCGTAGGCACGATCTCATCTCAAGCTCAGAGCCCGCTTACTTGCGCGAGCGTTTGGTCTTCCGCCCCGAGAACGAGAATCACGCGCTTCGACGTGCCCCGCTCGAGCTCGAAGTTGCATTTCGCGCGTTTAGATACTGCACTGAACTCGCTTAGTATTTGCGGAGCCCGTAGGTGGAATGCTCTTCTGGACGAATTGCGCCTAATGTATGAGCGGCAGTCCTTTGGGCCGTGACTGCGGGAGTACGTACTCCGTAGCTCGCGTGAATCCAATGAACATGCCCCTTAATTTTCAAGCTCGTCCTAATCATATATATGATATGCATCCTATTTTACTATGTCTTGTTTTATTATGTATATTTCGTTTTGTGTACTCCTCGGTTTTAGTTCGTATGTACGATAATTTTTTACTCCGGCGACAGACCCAAACTAGCTTTATAAGAGCTTTATAATGGAGAGCAGGATGCTCAAACTAAATTGTGAAATATATCATGTAAAAGTCTCTCAACTTGTATAAATATTTTATAAGACATATTATACTGTATTAACACTGTATTATGCGATGGTTGTACAGAGCCTCAGGCTCTCAATCTTAATAAATACAATTCTAATTAAAAAAAAAAAAAAAATATTGCATGTACAGAAAAATGTTTCAATAATTTTGCACGTCTTTTTTCAAGACATATGCTAAAAATACAATTGTTATTATCATTAATTATTAAATAGCGAAGGGCCAGGAATATATTATTTACTATAAAAAACAATAACTTTGATACAATGTTACACTAGAGTCGTAGCTAAATTTTAAAGAACTTCTAGTTATATCATGTTCAACACCAGCTGATACACTCAACGCATGTCTTGAATCATGAGTTTTATGGCAGAACGTAATGAAATCAACTTTGAAAATTAATACAAGTGTTAAATTACAACATAATGCATCCGTCGAACGTTTCGCAAGACAATTGCAGGATATTAGAAACGGAAAGATGGCAATCGATAGATCTACACTATGTTTAGTATCGCCAACAAATTTCTGTCAAATGATACCTAACAAATACATATTTATTTTAAAGATTTTCTTAAATATTGCTCAGAATTACAAAAATCATCAGTTGGTCAGTGCCCGTCCTATGTAAGCAGCTACAAACAACGATGTAACTGACATTAATTTTGAAATTTTAAATAGAATACCAGGTAAAGCGGCAACATGTGAGTCAATCGATTCTGTGATAAATTAAAACGAAGTTGACAATCATTCAACAGAATTTTTGAATTCACTTGATTTGCCAGACATGCTACCGAATATTTTAATAATCAGAATTGGCGTATCATACAGTTTTCTCTGAAATATTAATCAACCACGACTTTGCAATGGTACAATACTATCAATGCGAAAAAAACCGTGTGTCCACTAGCGGTCAAAAAAATACGGAATTAAAAACATTATTGAAAATTTATTCATTGATGACTCTTATGCTTGTCAAAAATTAAATATAAGTAAAAAAATCAAATAAGAATACAAGAAAAGATTATTCATTATGTCGAACACGCAGCTTATGTAGGTAGAAGTATATTAGCTTCTCTCTGGAAGCATATCGCATTCCATTCTTTCTATTTAAAACTTTTTAACATTAACATTTTAAATTTTATTGATCGGTATTTATTGTCAAAAATAAGCATGGGCCTTTGGCGTGAAAAAAAGCTTATATGCCTCCACCTAGATGAACTGCGTAAATGATGCGATGATTATCAATCGTTCCTTGTATACTGATTAGAATTTCTCACTTATATTGAAATCTCCGACAAGCATTAAAGTCATTCATGTATAAATGTAAGTCAAGCTAACAAGTAAAACAGCTTTTCTGCGGAAATAAAATTAATCCGAACTGCAAGTTTTTTAAACACGCTCTTAATTAGTAGCTCAATTGGTAAGAGCGTCTGTCAGTTGACAGGAGACTTTGTATTTAAACCACACTCAGGGAAGATTTTTTTCAATTTTGCATTCCATTCTTTTTATTTGGACAGATTTTAAATTAGTATTAAAACATTTAGTAATCGGTATTTATTGTCAAAAATAAGCATAGGCCTTTAGCGTTGAGAGCAGCTTACATGCCTCCACTTAGATGACCTGCGTGTATGATAAAATGTAGATCAATCATTGCTTGTATACCCGTTAGATTCTTTCACTTATATAAAATTCTCTGACAAGCATTAGAGTCATTTATGTAAAAATTAAAATCAAGCGTTGGGAAAAAAACAACTTTTCTACGAAAAAGTAATCAATCCTAACTTATAGTTTCGTAAAGACGCAGTTCTTAGTAGCTTATTCGGTTAGAGCGTCTGTCCGCAAAAAATCCATAGTTCGTACTGATTTGTATTAAAAACGTCTCCAAGTCATCGTTGAATATTTTGTACGTTGCTGCTAGTTCGTTACAGAAAAGTCTCCATTTCTTCATAAAGAAGTCTGAAGTTCAGCGTAAGTTTGTCGCAATACATAAATATCAGTTTTAAGTTTATTGTAAACAGGCTATTATACTTAATAATTTTTTCTGCTATCTTTAATTTAGTAAGAAATTAATCGCAATACATGTATTTGTTATATTGCAATTTAACAAGGAAACTGTTATGTCTTTTTATAGGATGATGGTTAAAAAGAACAATGTGCATCGCACTAAATTTTTGAGATCAGAAGCCACAGAAGTAAGAGCACCGCAAGGCAATAGCCACCGTGCGGGGTTAGGAGGAATTTTATTTAATCGTTCTGTCATACCTCTGATCGTTATTGTCCCAGAAGTCTTCAAAGTATGTCTGTTAGTTTATATAGATGTATGTACGAATTTATTTATGTATGCATGTATGTATGCAGGTTCTTTTGGCTTTTATAAAAGCTTTTCTGCGTGTATTTATGTATGAAAAATATTGTATCGATGTATGTGCATATGAATAAATGTATTTATATATCTATAAGTATATATACAAATGTATGTATGTATGTATGCCTAGAGGTATATACATATGTAAGTTTGACTGTACCTAGGCCTGTATACATAACTAAAAATATTGATGTATTTATGTGTGCATGTACGTTTTTATGTACAAATTTTTCCTCGCGTGTAGGATAACACAAATTTTCCTATCCATGGGAGGATAATTGCCCATATTTTTGGAAGCCTGTACATATATTAATGTTTGTATTATTGTATAGATGCATGCATGTATGTATGGATGTATGTTCTATCCTGTATATGTATGCATGTATGTATTTATGTATGTATGTTTGTAAGTACACGTAAGTTAATAATTTTAT
The DNA here is from genome assembly GCA_030522625.1 of Copidosoma aretas. Taxonomy (NCBI): domain Eukaryota; kingdom Metazoa; phylum Arthropoda; class Insecta; order Hymenoptera; family Encyrtidae; genus Copidosoma; species Copidosoma aretas. The sequence continues at coordinate 11,869 of JAPYYV010005647.1, read as the reverse complement.
GAGTGTAACTATGTACATTTGGGTGTAAAATTTACCTTTCACATCTGTGCATGTACACACTAGAAAGGCTTTTCCTCCTGCAACAATCTACATACCAACCCCTATATTCAGATATTTTTAATTTTATGTCTAAATATGTCGTATAAGAACTTATTTTTAAATACATGTATGCTTCCAAATGTAGACAGATTTAGCAAATAAATATTAATTATATCATAGTAATAAATGACATTTATCAGAACTTAAGCTTTAGATTGATACCTCTGTACATTTTGCCATATATTTTGTGCGATTAGGACATCTTAGCTCATAACTGTTAAGATACAGTTTGCTAGGTTTTCGCACAATTATGGTTTGCACACACTTGTTTTTTTTTCATCATGTGCATAAATCGGTTGCTCTGCCCGATTCCTGCAATTGGGTGTTATTAGGGTATAATATAGCATATTATTCCATGTACTTTATTCCGAAACCCAATATGCTTCTCTGCTTACACTTTTAGTGAATAAAGGATCTGTTTATCGACAGTATAAGCGCGCAAAGACATTTGGTTATTTGGTTGTAGGTGTTATATTTTGCTTTTATTTCGTATTGTACTCGAGTGTACGGGTGTTCCGTTATCTCGGTTGTATCGGCTATATCAGCTGTTACATCGGTTGTATTACTAATGGTCACATTTTATTGTTGTGCAGCTGTCTATTAGCCCAATAAGACATGTGGGCAAAACATAAAATCCCAAGTGGCTTTGAATGAGCAGCTTCAGTTGCAATCGGTTGTTTTTGGTAATATTTGACGATGCTGGAGGTCTTGCGTGAAAGGATTTGTCTGTAATTGAAATAATTTGCCTGTTTTTGGGAGACTTTAGATACAATGTGTCTTTCGGGTGACGTCGAACATCTTCGGCTATAGTTAAAATGCGGGTAGCAGGGGGGGGGGTGGGGTGGGGTGTATAAAACTTAAAGAAATTCATGAAGAGGGGGCCATTACTCACGATTTACACGATTTCTAGTATATATATATATATATATATATATGTATATATATATATACATACATTAGTACTTGATAATTAGTACTTGATACATTAGTACTTGATTAGAGCACTTGATAATACCGTTTGATTGGGTAGTTTTTACGTGGGTAGCGCCGGCCATACTGGCTAGCTCTTAAAAAAGCCCTGCCTCGAACTGGGCCCCTCTGTCCGACATAATGAAAATCGTAGTTCTGTGGGCGCTGATTCAGTATCCCAGAGCTTTTGCCACTGTGTCAGTCTGAGTATTGGGCAACGGTATTGCCATTGGCCAGCGAAAGAATCTGTCGATGATAGTGAGACAATATTACATGCCTTGTACGACCGGCAACTTAATGAGGTCGATATGAATGTGTTCGAACCTGAGTTTGGCTCTATGAAACGACCGAGGGCTGACCTATTGTGTCGGCTTACTTTTAAGATTTGGCAGGCTATACAGCTTTTAGACCAGAGACTTGCTTAAGCATACCAGGCCAGATGAATTTTTGTGCAACGGAGCGGGTGGTGGCTTTGACTCCTTGGCCCGAGAGGTTGTGGGTCCCTTCGAAAGCTGGGGGTGTAGCTGGGTAGGCAGGTAAGGCCTGACGACATTGTGGGCCACGTCGCACTAAATTAGTTGCCCGTGAATTCGTAGCTGTTAGAGGTGCAGGCTTGAGTGCTCGTGCAAGCTCGGGAGCTCGGCATCCGAGGCTTGAGCTGTTGCGATAGATGCTGGGCTAAGACCACTGGGAATCGAAATTAAAGCAGAGACGGGAGCATTTCGGAAAATTGCCTGGTCGTTGCTGGCCTTGAACTCGAGGTTGGAGCTGCTGGCGTTGGAAAAGTCATTCTCAGCCGGGCAAGAGAGCAATAATGCATCTGAGACGACGTTGTCCTTACCTCAGGCGTGTTTTAGCTCTGTGTTAAAGCAAGAGATGATCTCTAGGCAACGAACTTGACGAGGCAAAGCTTGTTGGAGCGCTGCTGATGAGCAAAGATCAACAGACGATGGTCGGTGTACGTCGTAAATGAGCGGCTCTCTAGGATTCTCTGGAAGTGGTTAATGGCCGAGCTGATTGCAAGTAATTTACGATTAAAAGTGTTGTAGTGGCGTTGGGTGAGGTCAAGTTTCCTAGAGATAAATCATATTGGATGCCAGGTGCCATCCGTTTCTTATTGCTCCAGCGCTGCTACAATGGCTGGTTCAGAAGCATCGGTTCTGAGGACCAGGTGTGCTTTGGGATGCAGGAATGTAGAGTGAGTCGCTTTGATAATAGAGTCCTTACACGCTTGAAAGGCCTGGTCAGTTGCAGGAAAGGAAAGTTTCCCCTTCTTAAACGGGCCTTGTAACAGTTCATGTAGCGGCGCCTGGGTGTCAGTGGCATGTCGGATGCAAGGCCTGTAGTGGTTGATCATTCCTAGAAACCAATTCTGGAGGCTGGAAACCCTCTTCTGACACTTGGAAGCTTAGATACAGAACTTGGGGCTTACCAAAGGTACACTTTCGATGATTTATTTTGAGTTTGGCCTCCCTAAGAACTGTGAAAAGTTTCCGAAGGTGTTTGAGGTGCTCTTCGTGCGAAGAAGATGCGACAAAAATATCGTTAACGTAGGCCTTGGCAGAAGGCAGCTTGCGAAGGATATGGTCAATGGTCCTCTGCATGGATTGTGCTGAGTTTCAGAGACCTAGTGACGTGCAAGGAACTCGAACAGGCCGAAAGACGTGGTTACCGCTATTTTTTAATTATCCGTCTCCTCCATAGGAATCTGGTAGAAGGCTTTCTGCAGGTCTACTGCGTAGAAGAGGTTACCTGAACTTTTCTGTAGCAGGAATATCCTGAATAACTGGCAGGGGGTACATGTCTGGTACGGTTTGAAAGTTTAGGTTACGATAGTCCCCTGTTACATGGAACGAACCATCCTTTTTTAGCACAATATGGAGAGGGCTTGCTTACTCACTATTTGAGGGCAATATGATTCCCTTTTTCAGCAGTTCGTTGGAAACTTTTTGGGCTGCTGCCAGAAGTTCACCTGACAGTCTCCTAGGGTGCTTAGCTACTAGAGAACCGGTGGTGACAATGCTGTTTTACTGGAAAATTCGGCGTTTTAACTGGACTGCTGGACGCTTTAAAAAGATCAGCGAACTTGTCAAGCAGTGCTGCGTAGTGACGAGCTATGAGGCTATTCGTGGAGTGCTCCAAAGCGAATACCGAGTGGAGATTCGCTTTCTTGAGAAAGCAGTTGCAGGCTAGGCTGATAAAGAAGTTGACGAGCTTCCGGCGTTTGCAGCCTGGTAGAAGGCCATTCCAGGCTAGGAAGTCGGCACCTAAAATTGCCACTGGAACGTCAGCCAAGATGAAGTCACCCTGGAGGTCTTAGCGCAGGCGGAGGTTGAGAGTGAGCTGGTTCTGCCGAAAGTAAGAATAGGTGCGTGGTTGGCAGCATAAAGTGTAAGCAACTGTTGGGCAGCTAATTATTTGGATAGGGACCTGGGCAGCAGCAAGACTAAGGAGCCAAAATCTACCAAAAATGTATGCGAGAGTGTAAATCACAAATGTGCAGGTGTGAATCTGAACCCAGATGTGCCTCTGTCACCTGGACCAAAAGAGAGTTTACTGGTTTCCCTGCGTGGAGGGGGAGGGGGGGGGGGGTGAAGTTGCAGGGGATCGTGCAGCGCTCAGCTCTTGCTCCGTATTTGAAATAATACTAACAAATACCCGGAGCAGTTGGAGTGGCTAAGCGGCCTGGCTGATGCCTGCCTGAATCTGGACGGTTGCGGTTGCATCCTGTTTGTTGGCCTCAAGTCCTCTGTGATTGTTGGAGAGACAGCTGCGTGACAGCTGCCCTTAGAACTACTATATACTGCAGTAGATTGTGGGTGCTCGAGGCTGGCGGAGTATACTGAGTCTTGGAGACGGCTATCACCGAGTCTCCTGTCTCCACAAGCTTTCAAGCTATTCAACCTTTAGGACCTCATCGGTTACTTTGTTTCCTGCGAGACTTTTTATTTTGTACCAGAGTGCTTAGGACTTGTAAACACCTAGTGAAATACCTGACAGGAGCTGGCAAAGCATTTCTCTAACAAGACAATGGCGCGAGTCAAAATGGCAGACTTCAGCGTCTTGTATTTGTCTTCAGACGGCATAACCTCTACTACCGTCGTCTGGTAGAGCGTGCCGACAGGCAGGTTGAATGTAATGTTGTCGTCGGAGACGTTATTTGACGTTAACAGGCACTCTGCTTGGGTTAACCAAGCCTTGGGCACGGTGCGCCAAAAGCGTGGCAGGTCGCACTTTGTTATCATGTCCGCCGGTGGCGGAGAAGTGTGAATTTAACTTACCTGTTATCTGTCAGCGGCGTCGTCGTACTCGAAGCTTGAGCTGCTAGAGCCCAGAGAGTGTGGCCTAAGAGGTGCGACCTCCGTCTTTTTAAAGGCAACAGAGCTTGGACTGCGTTGTGTATTGCGTGGGACAGTGAAAATCGTGGCGAGAACAACTGAGAAAATGACGACAAGAACGACTGTGGACCGCTGAAAATGGGAGCAGTAGCTAGTCTGTTGAGCAAGTGCGTGGCTTCCAAGATCGCATTACTGTCTTGAAATGTACGGCCAGAAATGCCTAAGAGTCACGGAGAAAACCTTCGTTGAGTGTCACTTCAAAAACAGCACGCCTTCGACCTTTGCCCAGAGGGTGATTGCTCATGCCCGGCCGAAGATGGTCGACTCAATTTCGGCTACGTGCTGTGCTACGCAGGCAAATATGTGTGAGCTCATTAACTATAATAAGTTTTACTCTTCAACATTTTACATTTTTCGGGTCATCACTATGGGGAATGAAGCGCAAATAAGGCTCGGAGCATTAAAGAAGTGCCTGCTTGACCAGAACCGGGGGAGGAGCACCAGGTCGAGAGAGGACACTTTAAACTACAAAATCACTAGACTTTATTTGAGTACACACGTAGTCATAACGACCGACTTTAGTGACGGCACGGAGTTATTTAACTTAACAATACTAAACTGCTGGCATGTCTACTTCTTCTTTCTTTCTATCCCCGGCAGCTGAGGTAACGCGACTATTAAATGTCTTTATTGGGTGCGGTGCATTTGTTAGAAAATAGCGCGTGGTATAAGCTGTAGCTTGCGTCTAAAGTGAGCTGCTAGTACGCACTACTAGGACGCCATATATATCATCCTATATATATCTATATATATAGGTGTAAGGTGGGGCGGGGAGGTTCTTCAACCCCGTGCCACCCGGCTCTGACGCGCGCCGACCCGCGGCCGTCCTGCGGCTGCCCCACAAATTGAAGAAGTATTATTCGAATTTCGCTTTTAATTTTAATTTAAGAAAAAACAAAACCCTGCCCCGCAATGACCCGCGCTGACCCGCGCCGTCCCACAGTCACCGCACATTTTCTGAGGGATCGCCCCTCATGCCACCCCATGAATTACGGTGGTTTTTCTTCATTTTCTCTGCTAAATTATATTTGTGTACTTTCGCGGAAAACCCTCCACAGCCGCCCTACATTTTATATACCTATGTATACCTACAGCCGCTTCACATTCTTTATACTTTCATATACATCGCGCTGTCCCACACCGCCCCACATTTTTTGAGGTACCCCCTACATACCTCCGCACATGCCTCAACAAAAATAAATGTGGTTTTTTTTCAATATATTGTATTTAAAATTTGGTTACTTTCATGGAGAACCACCACAGCCACCTTACATGATATATACCTACATACATATACTACCACCCCACGTTTTTTTAGTTATCTTTATTATACCACCCGACGGCCTAATCACAAATAACGGTAACTTTTCTTTATTTTCTCCATTAATTTAATTTTTTCTACTTTCACGCAGAACTCTCGACAGTCTATACACATCACTCCACCTTACATTATTGAAGTACATCAAATGATTTTTCTAATTATGTCTTAATTTTTATTCACCTTTTGACAAGCGACTGATTTTCACACCACCCTAGGGGAACAGTCAGGGTGCATTAGATTTCTTCTTTGTGGAAATCCTTGCAAACCTTCATGGAAATTTTGTACAGTTAAGTAAAGTGATGTAAATCTATGTAATGTGATGTAAAACATGTAAATAATGTTAAAACAGGTGAAAACATTAGAAATATTTCAATATTTAAATTTATAAAAATACTGAGTTGCTTGATCATTTCCATAAAGATTGCTCTACAAACCAGGTAAAGAAACGAATAAATATTGATTATTAATAAATGTGATATAATAGATCTCAAAATCCGATTTGTATTTTCAATTTTGGAATCATTTGCCTTTTTTCATGGATATTTTAAAATAAAATTATTGGAGATATAAAAAGAATAAAATAAAAATAAATTAACACTGACAATAGAAATGAAACAACATCATTACTAATAAATTTTATTTTTGTTTTGTTTTTTCAATTTTCAAATGAATATTTATTGCCACACAATATTTTTGATTTCCGAACTATTTTCTGATTCTAATAAAACAAAAATTTGTTTAGGACTTTTATTTCTCGATTGCGCCACGTATAATTGATCGTAAGAAAATAATGGTGTTCCTAAATATAAGCCAACAGATTTGATAATGCCCTTGTGATTTGTTTATGGTCATTGAAAGAGCTTAAACTAAAGGAAACTGTTTTCCATGCAAAATTAAAGGGAGAGGGGAAGTATTTCCAGTAATTAAAGTGATTCTAGGTACAAAAACATTGTTTTTTTTTCTTTTACCAGTGATAAATTCTGCTTCAACATAAAATTTAAATAGCTGAGTGATTTTTAATCGTGTACCGTTGCACAAACCATCATTAATACTTAAATTTCTGATTAACATAACTATTGCTCCTACTGTCAAATTAATTTCATACGGTGGTAAACCTTTACGAAATTATTTAAGATTTTAATTGGAAAATTTATATATATATATATACTATTATCGCTTTTGTCAATTTCTTTAAATGTAGCAGCATTAATGTTATAATATGTTATCACATCCCGTGGTATTTTTTGCAAAATTTAATTATTTAAAAAAAATATAAATTCATCATGTGAAGCCAATATTACGCTGTTTATGGAAGATTCATCAATAGCCTTGAAAACTAAAGAACATACATCATCAGTTTTCCATGAGTCTGGAATTTTAAAATTAAGTATTTTTCCTTCTCCAATTTCTGATAATAATTTAGAAATATTTTTATTTATAGAACGAACATTGGCGTGTAAGTGTAAAATTTTAAATGATGACCAGTGATAAGAATTTTCAATTGTTTCTCCGATAATACCAGTTCTATTACTATTTCTGATGACACGCAAGATTTGGCGAAAATCCTTACCTAAAATAATCAATTCGTGTCCAAATAGTGTAGTAGTGTCGCACAATTCGCGTAATGTTCTATCGACGATTTCTAGAGCTTCTTTTGGAATCATTGATGCTTCATCCCAAATCATTAAATGTACTTCTTTGAAAATGAATACGTTGTGTCTGTGCATAAGCACACGATCAGTTGAGAGCTTATGTAGGAGTAGAAATCAGAACTCCAAGATCTTCATTTTAAGCAAGGCTTTGTTGGTCTAAGCGCCAACCTTATCAGGCTTAATAGTACTGTTACGAAGATCGCAGCAGACTGGTTCAACGTTTAGACCAACAAAACGATGCTCAAAATGAAGACCTTGGAGTTCTTATTTCTACTCCTACATTAGCTCTTAACTGATCGTGTGCTTATGCACAGGCACAACATATTCATATGAAATATGAAGAGCTAAACGTACCGTTTAAATATCACATACTACTTCTTTTAACTTATTTTCATCAGATTTAAATTCTAAAATGCGCTTCCAATGTTTTGTAAACCTAATGGCAATCGAAATGTTCGATGACTGGTCTACTTTTTGGAAGCAGTATAAAAAGCAATACCTGTCCAAGCCATAGACAGTACTATTTTATTAATGGAAATAAAAAAATTATTGATTGTTTTGTATAAAAATATCTTTCCTGATCGTACAGGTTCATCTATAAAGTATACTTTATTGAAATAACCACATATGGTTTAGAAGACGAGTTTTTTATTGTCAATAAATTTATTGTATAAATATGTGAACTTTAGTTTACTAAAGGAAATTTCGTCCTTATGATCATTTTCTTGTAAATAATGTTTTCTGGTTCTGGTCAATTGAAATTATAACATGTTTCTCCTTCTAAGATAAAAATCTTATTGAAAACATAAAGAGCACGATTTTCTTTATCAGCCAAAAAATCTTCCGATAACTAGATGTTATATTTTGCCTAAATTTTTTGTCCTTAAATATTTTCAGATAACAAAAACGACGCAAAAATTTTTCTAAATTGATAAGGAAGCATCAGTAGAAGCATTTATACATAAGTTATATTGGAGAAGAGGAGAGGTTACTTCTAATTTTGTATTAGAGGTAAATACAGAAGGCTTTAGTGCTGTTAAAACTTTCAGTAGTAAGTATTTCTAATATAGTAAGTCTAATCATCTACCGGTGACCTTTCAATTCGCAGCAAAAATACGAAGAAGGGATGAAGGAAAAAATACAGGGGATTATAAGAAAATATTTAAATCGAGTAGAAAATATAAGTATTTAAAAATATTAAAAAAGATAGAAGAAAAATATTTAGATTATACAATTACCTAAGATGAGATAAATATCATAGAAAATGGGACCAGTTACCTAATTTAATGACAGAAGTAACAGAGAAACTTAGGTCAACAAAATTTTGAAATTTTAGAATAGAAGAACAGGATTTAAGAATGATTAAGCAGAAAAAAAGTTGACAAGTCAACTTAAAAAGAGTAGTCTAAAATAAATGAGAGTACCAAAATTGAAATAAAGACTGACAAGAAGATTTAAAAAAAATATTTTGGAGATTGAAAAATTGAGAAAGCCGATAAAAAACTAAACAACGGAGCGGAAGGCAAAAATTTAAGTGAGTTAACGAAACCGACTAAAAAATTTGAACTGAAAAAAATGTGTACGGGAGAGAATAAAGAGCCATGGAAGAATCATTTTAAAAATTTGTGAAGAGATTGCAATTGGGCATGGTTATCGAAAAACGAAAAAAATCGTACGTGAATCAACAGCAAAGTCTGGGAGAATTTTGTCATGACTACGTATATCATTAAACTTCAGAAAGTTCTCAGGAAAATGGAGAAAGTTAAGGCCCCTGGAGACCACAGCATTGTGGGGGAACGTTTCAAAAATCTTCCCATGATTTGGATAATTGAATTAAAAAAAAAATATTTAATAAATTACAAGGCTCGGAAAAAATAGAAGGACGTTAAAAACTACAGGGTCATTGCGTTGTTAAATTTATTATTCAAGATATTAGCTATTACAAATATTTAAAGGGTAATAAAATATGTATGATAGTGTAAAATATTAAAGGACTGTTATCCTAAAAAAAACAAGGCTCTACAGCAAAAAAAAAGAATAGGGGACTATATTCGTGTACGAAATGGTAAAATTAGAAAAAAACTAAAGAAATGTGGGCAATAAACTATATGATGTGTTTAAAACAGCATTTAATCCGATCGATAGAGAAATTTTCTGGATGAAATTAGAGAGAATAGGGATAAGATTCATAAAAAGGTTGGAAAGAATCTATAAATGCACAAAAAACAAGTACTTACAGGCCAGACACTAACAAATTTATTCAGAACATTGAAAAGGATAGGGCAAGAGTAAGTAAAGCCCGGCTCACGTTAGTCTTTGTATAGAGGATATTGACATTAAATAGATTTAGAACCATACGAAGGTTTTATAGTAGGAAAACTAAAAATCCTCTGAAATAATAAGATCAGTCAAAAACATAGGATTAGAACATAATGAAAGATATGAAGAAGGGAGCTATTAACATATTACAAGGGAACCTGCAGATAATTTATGTTAATATATAAGATCTCTTGAAAATATATGTAAATTAGGGAATGCAGAGCAAAGCTTGAGCATGACATAATATGTTATGCGTTTTAAATTCAGATAAAATTTCAATGTCAAAGGTAAATCTAACATGTTACTACGTAAATATATAAAAATAATTGATTTATAAGTCTATTAAATCAATTTTGACTTAGATATTATTATAAATCTGTATTAATTAGAGAGAAAATTAATTTTATGTATTTATGACACCAGAAAATGGAATGTAAAACGATCCAAAAATCTTTATAGACATGTGTATTAAACTTAAACTGAAATACTTATTAGAGACATTTATTAGTATATTATCAATAATCATTTTTTTCTGAATCTGTGAACTTATTACATACATCGACTACATTTAGTCAATTAATTTAGCGTTTACTAAATGAAAATCTATTATGTTACAGGGTATAAAATAAAACTATCCATGTTTTGTGAGATTTTAATATGGAATAAAGATATAATATGGAAAACACATAATTCTTAAGCAGTTTTATTTATTACCTTGTTCGACTATATTGGTTTAATTTCGAAGAAAATTTGAATGAACTTATTTGAATGATTTTATAAATATCAAATAAATATACATATATATAAACAATGAGCCTAAATACCGATTAGAGTAATTTACTTGTATTAAATTAGTAATGATGATTTGATGAATATGTGAAGTTATATCATGTTATAACTGTATTTTTTCGATTTCCATTCGAATTTTTGTGTTCATTTTGATTGTGTATGTGAGTACGCATGTATGTAATTAAGAATAAATTTTTGTAATGAATACTCAGACATAAAAATAAGTATCCTAAAACATGGGTATTGGCACGCAGAGCGTGCAGGAGGCGAAGCCCCACTAGTATATATATTTATATATATATATATATATATATATATATATACACTAGTGGGGCTTTGTCCCTCTGCGCACTCCGCGCTAACCCCCATATTTTTTATGATAACTCTGGGAATATATAAGACTACCATTTATAGCATCTTTTCATGTGTACCGTATCGACTTAAATATAAGCTACCTCTCTAAATTAGCTACGCATCCCCACCTTAAATATTTCAGTTTGTAAATAACTTTTAAATGTGATATAGAATTATTTTCTATTTATAAATTTGTTTAAATATTGGTTAATATTATAAACCATCAAACAATCAATCTATTAGGTTTTTCAACACTTTAAAAATAGATATTAGTTGAAGCTTATTTATATACTAATAAACAATACTTAAATTTTATTAATTTGTTAATTTTTAAGTAAATATGTAAATCTTTTCTCAATTCATACACTTTTTTAAAAATATTAATCACCTAAGTTTTACACATAAAATCTTTTTCCATCTAATTTGACCTAAACTAATTTCACTTCTTCTAGACTGACAAAGATACACGATTCTATAATTACTTCCTAAATAATTGTAATATTTCTACACTTTAAATAACCCAATTAGCAAAAACTGTAAACAGTTTTGATTTGAATTTTTTGTTTTTGGAGTGCGTAGGTTGTGGTTTATTTGAATTAAGTATTGAGCCTAAGTGTCCGTGTCTTCTATCCAGTATTTGATTTATCTTTGGTATTACTGTTAGTCACGTTTATTGTTTTCCGCCGTAGTAACACAAAGTTAGCTATTTTAGGACGTAGTAGTGGAACATTGGTTTAAAACACGGAAAATTTTTTTAGAGCGTATTGCTTGCAAGGTATCTCTGCATAAAACGCCTGTAGAGAAACGAAGCTTATCGATAAATAAATGAAGGCAATATGATGCTATGTATATTGTAAGGGCTGCGTCTTGACTTTAGCGGCGTTTTGACCACAGAAGCAAAGGCTCTACGTCGCAGGTCTCACTACGGACATAGCGTGGCAGCAGCAGTGGTGCCGAGCTGGGAGAAT
>JAPYYV010005646.1:0-15746 GCA_030522625.1 Copidosoma aretas | reverse complement strand
TATGTACACAATTTTCCACCTCGCCTCCAACGGATCACTGACCTACTTTATTATTCATATAATAAAAATCGGAAGGCGCTGATTTACATTTGAATTTATCCTAAATCTATATTTATAAACGTCTCACACGCGACTTGCTTACTATCTACATTTGGCTATATCAGTCGTTGAGCTCGGAGCCTACGTTTTTAAATCTTAAAAATTTATAATTTAAGAGAGAGATGAAGCATTTAAATGTAAAATGAGGCTGATGCATGATATGACGGAACGAAGTTTGCAAGAATTCAATAGAGGACTCGACATTATGTACAAAATTATCAGACACTAGACGTAGTAGATTTATTCCTTATACTACTGTATACACTGGATGAAAACAAAAGAATGAACAGGATGGACGCGTCTAAGAAATTGTTTCTTTACTTTTTGATCTCAGTTCATCCATTCGCTCGTTATGATTATAGAATATCTTAGATCTACAACTTATCAGATTACATAAAACAGTCTGCGTTGAAGCAACATAATAAGTCGCTCATAATTACGTGTAATTTTCAATTTAAGTGACTTACCGCGTCTTAAAAGTAACATCGGGACCATACTTTTAGTTTTTCAAGGTGAATCGATACTTTTATATTGCTTGTCATTTTAGTTCTTAGCTCGATGGATAATTTATTTGGCACTTTTGAATGCAAATATATAAAAATTAAATTTGTTTAGAGTTCTCGATTTTTTTGTCTGCGCCGCGTACATTTGGAAATTGAAACATGCAACCCATGACGTTTTAACCCTCAAACAGCTCAAAAAACTTGACGGATACAATGGCTGTACATAAAAAAAAATAGCTTCTTGATGAGAAAAATTATTCTTACCCGCGAAAAAAAATAATTAAACAATTAAAGATGAAAGGGAAGAAAAAAATATCAAACGATCCTGTTTAAGGAACTGAATTTTTCCAGAAATAATATGCCCGTCCTTCAGCCACTAAAAAATATGGAATCCCCTTCAAACCAGGAAATACCACTTCAGTTGGTGGAGCGTCAATGCCTCTGTGATGGCCTGCACTGAAAGTACATCTCAACGTTGCCACTTACGAGACGAACGTAACGAGTACAGGCTCTGACGAAAAGGGCAGGGACGAACTGGTCTGTAAACAGAAATAAGTGGTGAGACTTTGATTCATCATTGATACAAAATTACGCTACAAAATCTGCAACAAATTGCGCGATTCTTAGTTAGGCAGGATAAAAAAAAGAGATAAACTGCTTAATCTACCGAGGCTCGACGTGTAACACACGAAAATGAGACTCATGCGAAAAGCAAATAACAATCCGGGAGGGCTTTCAGGTTCGCGATGACTGGGCGAATTTTGCAGCGCAACCTACCCCCCTGAGAGAAAAGAGGGCCAGAGAAAAAACGCCTTCACTCTCAAGCATCGCGTTAGGATCGTGTTACGCGTGCAGCTCGCACATACACCTTCTCTCCGTATACTCTTCTTGCACTTCCTCTGAGCGATTTCATTCGGCTCCTAGCACGTTTAATACGATGACGGATCGTTTCCTTTTTCGTTCTCGGAAATCGACCTCTTACCGCATCGACATAGAAAGAATGTGCCAACGGAGCTAAGCCGGGGTGGAGAGTGTTACATCACACCCGGGTGGTAGTAAGTATAAGGTAAAGAAAAACAAACAACAAGAGTCAAACCGAGCGGAGTTAGTCTTGTTAGTGCACACACTCACATGCCTTCTCATCAACGACATCCCCCACGAGCGTGGGCGCCCCGGAGTCGGGTCGACAGGCCGCCTCTTGGATGTAGAGCGAGGGCTTGAGCGGCCGACCGTCCTGGTCCTCGACTTGAACCACCAGTCCATGGTTGCCGCCGTTCGCGTGGCCGTGGGGCTGTTGCTGCTGCTGGGCTGGCTGCTGTTGAGCGCCATTGACAGATCTCGAGACGGGCCTCCAGAAACGCAAGCCCTGCCTCACGTCCAGCGCCAGGTGTCCGCCCTGCGACGTCAGTGGTGTCACGATTGAGTCCATCAGTCGTTTTTTAGCTGCAAGCATGAGATCATTGGGTCGATCAGGGATTTTTTTTTTTTACGCATTGAAAGGGGGTGACAATAACCTTCATTACCAATTTATTTGAGTGAGGGGAGGGTTGCTGCAGAATACCTATACGCTTCGTAACGACAGGGGAGAAAGAGGTGTGTTTAGTCAACGTTACCGTATAATCTCAAAATAAATAAATTAATTCTTATTTGATGTTTGGTCGCTCCTGAGTTACGAAACAAGGGGGAAAAATATCGATCACATTGGAATCATTAGACACTCAAATACAGAATAATATTTCGATTTTAGAAGCATAATGTTTATTTCTGGATAATTTATAGGGTACTTCATTTGTTGGAAAGAGTTATCTTCCAAATGAGGAATTAAATTTTTTAATCTTTACACACTGAACGTAACGTTTGGATATTATACGCTGCGGAGAAAAGTGTTGTATCTTTTTTTATTCGAATATTATTTAAAAATACCGAATGTCTCAAAAGTATTTATTGCCAATTTAAAAAGAAATCACTATTTTATACAAAAAAGTAAAAAATTAGTAACGTAGAATATGGACGCCCCCCCACCGTGCTACCGCTGATGTCGAATAATGCAGCAACAATTACGAGCTCTTCAAAACTGTATGCGACTCTGGGCGCTTTACGATTACGTATAATCGGACGCTTTCTCAGACAGAGAGAGATAGAGAGACAGAGGTCCGATTACCAGTCGTATACATTCAAATTGTTTTGTGCGCGCATATATTATGTACGCGCGTGCGCGTAATAACGCTCAAAGTGCATTGCTCGTTAATTCGGTCAGCCGCACCTCGGGCCTGGCCCAGCAGCGACGTAAGTCTCATTCGATAATTACCCCGGTGCTTCTTAAGCGACTTCGTGTAGAAGTAGACCGATATCCTTATCTTCTTCTCGTCTTCCTCCTCTGCCTCGGGCTCGTAAGTACCGGTGCCGCTGCTGCTACTACTGCTCGTGGGCGAGACGGTGGCTCTGACCTGGGGCAGCTTGAACAATCGGAGTTTCGCGGCTAGCACGTGCTCGCCGGAGGTCAGGTTCAGCTGGAAGTGCATGTTCATCGAGTACGGGTCCGACCAGGCCTCCGAGTCAGTGTTGCGCGGCACTTGACCTACGAATTTTATTTCAAGAATACTGTTTTGCTTACGGTTTCGCGATTATCAAGTTCTAGATCGTAGGTATGTACTTACAAGTGGGGCTGAACATGGTGAGCCTCTGCTGGACCTGATTGCCGCTTGACGTCAGGTTGAACCTGCCCGTCATGGCCAGCACGCGCAGCTTTATGTCCTCGATCGCCTTCTGTCCTTGCCTGTGGAAAGAGATTTTTTTTTCACTTTACAGCAATCATATTGCTCTGTTTGTCTTTTATTTATTAATTTCACGCAAAGGAAGTTTTACTCTCACACAATCAATTTTACACAAAGGAAGTTTTTATTCTCACACAAAAAACACAATGTCATGCTGCAAACGCATCTTTGTATCAACGTTGTTTTGGTGCTGTTAATAGAATAATTCGAGATAATTCAACAACACTACTCTCCTCGTAACACAAAAAAGAACCTCCCCCTCCAATCCCCAACGGAGTTATGTAAGGGAAAAGGTGACGATAAAAAGCGCGAAAACAAAACCAACAACGCGCGAGCCGACCGAGTATGTATTCCCCCGCTGCTCCTCGCGCGTGTGAGGGTAAGAGTTATACGTCCGCAGATTTTATACATATACTTATACGTATACGCGCGTGCGTGTGCACATGCGGCAAGTACCTGTTGCGTCCGAGGGGTCTCGACGAGAGGGGGCGAGAAGAGGCGGCACTTTGCATTAATCATCCACCATCGTCGTCGTCGTCGGCTAGACGTCGACTAGACCGGAGAGATCGCGCGTCGTCGGGCTCTCTCTTTTCCTTCCTCCCCCTGCATCTGCTGGCGCGCCTTTTTTCGCCTCTCGCACAAATATACAGGTATATAATATTATATTCAATGTGCGCGACGCGTGCACGCACAACCACCAAGTCTCAGATTTCCCTCCGCCACCACCATATCCTCTCCCGTACCGGAATCTCATCTCGCGACCATTGACCGTCTGTCTCGCTCTCTCCTCTCCCGCCGATAAGTGTACACGTATACAAGGTGAGGATACAGTCGAGCGCGTCTCGAGAGGCCACGCGCGACTGGGGCACCGAGAAATCGGCAGAGACGGCGCGGCGGTGGCGATCGATTTGGGATTTACAGCGGTGTCTCGCGACTTTTTCTACCCACCCTGTACCCTACCTCTTGTTTCTTTTGGCCGACGCAAATTGTTAGGGGTCGGGTGTGTTATTGCTTCTGCTGGCCCGTTTTGTCGGTAGTGTATTTACGATTTTGGGATCGAGACGAGGTTCCCCCTCGCACCGTGAGTTATATCGCGCCCCCATGCAAATGTCAATGCGTTTGCTCTCCTTCCTCTGTTGTTCGATTCTTTCGGGGTCTGGATTATTTTTAATTGGGACGTGATGCTGAGTTGATTGGAAATTGAGAAAAACGGGCCGACTCGATCGATACCGATCTAGGTATAGTACCTGATGCGTGCGCGTAACGTGAAGCGGAGACTTCAACGCTAGCTCCGCAAATGCATCCCACGTATTTCAATTTAGTCTACAACCATCGCTGTCTGATCGAGTCGTTGTCGTGGTGACGCATGTCAACGGCTGTGCAGGTTATGGAGTGGATGGACGGTGGTTGCAAGTAGGAAGAGACGTCAGGGGGACGCGATCGAACGCGGAAGAATCCATCCCATTTGACGTGCTGGTATAGATTATACGTACGTCGGTCGTCGTCGTCATCGTCGTCGTCTGGTGCTATCTTTGCACAGGGAAGCTTTTGATGGTAAACATATATAGACAGAAAGAGGCGGAAGCTCGTGATTGGTGGAGGGGATGGGGAGAGGCCAAGAAGGGTGTCCGCGTTTGTTTGTCAGCGCGAGAAGAATTGAGCTGTGTGGTGGGAATGGAAATAATAACATATTGCGGTTTTGCTCTAAGAACTTGTTGCTGCTGTTTGAAGTTTTTATTTGTTTACGTAAAATTTGCAATGTTTTTGTTAAACTATATTTCCGAGAGAATGGAATATTAATGAAAACTGTCATTCTAAAACTGTAAACTGTATGGACTTCATTATATTTGTGCATTTTACTATATCTACGGTTTAGTTAAAAAAAATGAGTCAACTCAGATTTTGGTCAAAGAAGGTGTCAGTTCAAATTTTGTCTAAAGACAGTGTTAGTGCAATCTTTGTCCAAAGAGAGTGTCAGTTCAATTTTTGATCAAAGAAGATGTCAGTTCAGAAAAATGTTTTTTCTTAAATTTTGTAGTGTGAACATTGTTTGCAGAAACCACTGTCCGACTAAGTCACTGTAAGGTACACGGAGAGAAATTTTGGACTTTAAGAGCTCGCATATTCATTGGCGATAAGCTTTGGATCGTGCAGAGCTTTTTACTATGCCACCCATGGTCTGCACATGTGTAAAAATAAAAATTTTTTCTCAAGTATTTGCATTCGTTTTACTAAATTAATGATGGTGGATTGCTGCATGACTTTCAAATCAATAGTTATAAACAAATTTTTCAACAGTCCGAGGCTTGGGTTCTTAAAGCTTGGCACTGTATCAAGCTCTATAAACACAAACCCTTGTGTTCTCTCAGCCCAAAATTTCTCTCCGTGTAGGTATGGAACACTGGACATCTTCATTTGATATGATCTATACACGGATAAATTTTGCATAAATAAACAATTAAGCCAACTTTTACGCATCGCAGATCGACTACGTTAATTATTTAAATAATAAGTATTGCATGAATAGACAAATAAGATAAACGGGAGTCTTGGTTTACTTTTTGAGATATATAAATTATACAATTTATGTTTCGCTAAAAAAATTCTGTATAAATACGTACTGCAAGGGGTCTTTGCAAATTCTGTAAATTAATACATGCATATTTTGTGTTGATAAACATATGTATGAAGATAGTAACGCACAAAGGGGAATTTTTTTAAATTCTCTCAATGAATAAATTCCTTATTATTAAAAATAAAAACTTTTCCTTCGTACCACGATTACTATTTGTTGATTACCTCAATGATTGAATTATGTATCACTTCACAAATGAACTAATCCCTGAGTAACATTCATTGATCAATTAAATATTTGTTGAAACACTATTTCCTAAAATCGATATACCTACAAAATAAACAAAGACGCTTTGCAGTACGTATTTATACAGGATCAGCTGGTTTGTTTATTGAAAAATAATTTATTTATCTCAAAAAGTAAATAAAGATTCCCTGTGCTACGTATATCTCATTTATTTATTCTTGCAATACTTATTAATTTAAATAATAAACGTAGACTCTTTGCAGTACGTAAAAGTTGGATTGTTTGTTTATTTATGCAAAATTTATCCGTATAGGTCAAGTGGAGTTGAAGAGACTATTTAAGAGAAAGATTTCGCGTAGAGTCAAGGGTCACCTATTGAAAGATCTAATGATTATTGAGATAGCGGAGTTCAAGTAAAAAGACCGGGTACTGGAGACTTCAGATATTTCTCTCGGAAAGTTTGTCACATACATGATCTGAGTAGCTTATTGGAGCTTCTAATTTGCAACCAGGGGGACGAAATCACTTGTGTTCAACCCTTTCAAATTTAGATCATTCAAGTCAGAATCAGTGTAAGAAAACCATATGACTGAACCATAAGTCGAAATCGGGAGTACCATTGTGACAAACAAATGTCAAACTGATGCAATATTTGTAAAATATTTAGTTGAGCGACACATGAAGCCCAGTATCCTGGAAGCTTTGTCCACGATTGTATCCAGATGTTTAGGAAAATATATCGATTTCGTAAATGAAATACCCAGGTCTGAAACCTTATCTACCTTCTGTAAAAGTGCGTGTCGAACGGAATAATCAAATTGAATAGGTAGCACAGTACCTCTACAGAAAGTTAATACAACGCATTTCAATTCATTGATTAATAAGGCATCCTGCGACCACACTTTAAGAGAGTTAAGATCATTTTATATTTTTACTACATCATTATCATCCTTGACTATTGAGTACACTTTAATATCGTCTGCATAAATTAAGGATTTTACAAAGTGTAACGAATGAACAATGTCATTTATAAATATGATAAATAGTAAGGGGTCCAGGTGGGATCCTCGAGATACGCCAGAGTTAATTTGATGGAAAGGTGATGTAAACCCACCCACCCGCACAGCCTGACAACGATTTGAAAGGTTCGAGGCCAACCAGCATAATCAATTCACGTGCATACCGAACGTTGATAACTTGGCAAGTAGGCGATCATGACAGACTGTGCTAAACGCACGAGAAAAATATATATAAATAGCATCCACGTTGGCACCTTGTTCTAGAGCTGATTTAATATGATTATTGAAAACGGCCTATAACAAATCCATGTTGCTGTGGAATAGTAAGTCTAAGGAAATGAGCAGTTTTGTGGTCAGTAACTAGACAGTCAAGTAGCTTGCCTTATGTGCAGAGAAGATAATTACTTTACTAACGATAAAAATTATTGATATAAACTGTTAGAATCACTGAGCAGTTGATATAAAAAGTCCATATACAGGGAAAAAAAGTAGTGAATTAAAAAAAAAAAATTTAATCTTATGGTTTTGTTTTAAAAAAAACAATTCTTTTTATGTTCTAAACATGAACGTCTGTTATTTTTACCATCTTTTTTCATTTTTAATTTCACTGAGTGTACTTTTTTCGTTTGGTTAGTCAAAAAACTGTTTTAGTAGGACAAGTTAAAGCAGATGTGGTGGAATATTTACAGGCTTTGTTTTAGTCCCGACACTTATGTTTTACTTTGCAGACGCTAAAAACAGTACGAAAAGACTTGAAGATGAATGGAGAACAGAGAGAAAAAAGCGTTTGAAAACAAATTAGAATCTTTGGCCTGGCAGTTTCAATCCGCGCTTCTTGTAGCGGTCGTTGTTGTTGTAGTTGTTACTGCAAGGGTAAAAAAGGGAGATGCATAATGCATACGACGACGTGGACGGCGGTGCGGAGGCTCTGGAGGGAGAAAGTATAGTATAATAAATAGCTCAGGGTAAGACGCGAGCGTAACTTGTTTTGGCACGAGCATAAAAATTAAAGATTATGCAGATTGCGAGGAGAGAAAAAGTGCAGCAATTAGAAAGATACGGTGGAGAGGAGGCCGAGCTAATATTGCGCTCTGCTCTTCTAATTTTTTTCTATCCTGCCTCCTGCGTCTGAAAAAAAGGGATGGAAGAAGGAAGAGAGAGAGGATAAGTGCAGCAAGCGTGGAAAAGAAGATTGACAGGTAGAGAGCGAGAGGTATAATCTATGCAGTGGAGAAAGAGAAACAAGAGCGGCAGAAAGACAATTGGCGAGAGAAGGCGGAGGAAGACAAGGATAACAAAAGGGAACGAGCCCGAGAGGAGAAAAAGTGCGCTCAGGAGATAAGCGGCAACAACAGTAGGTACCTTATAACCAACACAACACATCGGTGCGAGGGAAGGAAGGCACTTTTTCGTACGACCAAGTTTCAAGTAAGAGAGACTTTACGACGTTTCTCATGGCATGCACGTTAATCTGGCCGCGTCCAAGTCACGCGTTTTACGACGTCTCGGTGCATATATACATGTACATACACATAAACCCGCGCGCAAACAACGTGCCGTGTCTGCCTGCCGTCTGGGAATCACCGAGGAGAGAGGCTAACAAGCTCTCCCTGCAGCGAGCTGGGGCTAAAAAAAGGCGACCAGTAGCCGCGTACGTGAGCCCACTCGTGACGAGGATTGCGCTCTCGCTGTCTGTCGTCGCTTATACATACATACATACATATAAGAGAGATGATCGTAGCGCTAGACCGTCATACGGCTTTTCAATATTTCCTCGCTCGCGATCTTGTGGGTGTGATTTCTAGCGGGGCGCGATTGCGGCGTGTCAGAAGAGTGGACTGTTACGTTTCTATTTATTAGGGTCGTAGCGAGAAATTTTGTTTTTAACAATTATCGATTTGAGCTCTTTCACGCGCTCGAATAATTTACTCTGGTTCTGGGCTTTGTAATAGAATACGTGAGGTATTCAGAAATACCCTTAATCGCTGGCAACTTACACTCCCGGCGTCGTCGACTCTTAAAACGAGATGCGACTTTGCAAGGTCAGCTTCATGAAATTTAAGCGCGCCCGTTGCATAAGTTCGTACATACGCTTTCATACAACGTATGCACAATGATTTTTACGTTCTATTGTAACATTTCTGGGAATTGCAATGTTGGGCCATTCATTTTTTTTCTGTTACTATAGTCCAAATAGTTAATTTCTCATTGCCTTAAAATTATGTACCAAATATTTTACGTTGTTAAAAGTCTGGTCGGTAAATATTATGAATTATGTGTAAACAAGCTTTAATTGCAAAACATTTACGTCACAAAATCTTAAACAATATATTTTCAATCCTTCATTAGAATTTAATTGACAAATACACTGATATTTAATCTGATGATAATTAAAAATATATGAACCTTAGAAAATAATTTTTAATTCATTATTTAATATGTACGTATTTGACGAAACTGTTTGATATACATCAGTGTTTCATCAAAATATTTCAATTAATTTTTTGATATACAAACTTACTTTATTATACATACACATCAAATATCAAATACTAAAATAATCAGGATGAAATCCTTTTCAAAGTAAATCGTCAAATGCTTATGTTCTTTAAATATTTTGGGTGATTTATAGATATATACTTAGCAATAAATTTTAATTTTTTTAATTCGAAATTTTTTTTTATTTAAAACTAAATTTTAAGGAGCCACATGAATTTTATTTGATTCTTCGGAATATATTTAAAACAACTGAGATACTTTTGGTATTTTTAAGAATAATTTTAAACATTAAAAGTTGCCATTTTAAAATATCGTTGTATTATCTTTCATTATATAATATTCTATTGTATTTATTTTTCATGTGCAGAATTTACAAAATTTTTTTACATTTATATTTCCCTGCACGACAGTCCCGTGCTTTTATATGTATTATTTTTTCAAAAAGATTGTTATTTCCAATGTTCAAAAACAATGTTTTAATTTTCAGGAACGCCTGGCACTATGTTGTCCGTGTCTGCCTATCGGTAAGTAAAAGCTGTATTTATCTTGAAAATCACATAACTGTTTAAAACTTGACAGAACCATACATTTTGTAATCATTTTCATGGTCACTTTTTGTAATATTACTGAAGTCTAGGAAGAACCCGAAAAAAAATTACATTCATGTGTAATAGTCTTTTTAACACTACTTTATAAAAAATCATATTAACCGACGGGGAAAAAAGGGGTTATCGATAGAGCATGCTTTTTTTTTTAATCTAAAAGCCAACCTGTGGTGTACACAGTCTCAAAGGATCATCAGCTCTTGGCCGATTGCCTTCGGCCATTCGCGTCTAGACTGTTAAAATAAAAGAAGTCACCGCAGCACCGGCAGCGACAGCGGGTGGTGAAGTAGTAGCTATGCATTAATACTGACAAAAGGAAAAAAAAGGAGTGGCCTGCGAAAAAAGGCGTCCGGTAGCGGTATACATCTATTAAACGCGTACACGCCTCCTTCTTTCTTTATTGTTTCTCTTGTCTACCTTCTTCTTCTTCTTCGTCTCCTTTTCCCATCGTCTCGGACTTGCCACGACGACTTGCAATTATTTTTTTGCCATCTAATCCTGTACTATTTCATTCATGTACTAAGATTGAAATTCTATTTTTAGATTCATACTGCACTTGCAAATTAAATAAAAAATTGTAATGCTGCTCATATAAACATTTATCCATCAATCTTCGTCCTTAAGCTCTTTTCACCAACTTCTCTGTTTTCCCAAGTCACGTGTCTGCAAATGTCAGATCCTCGCTAACAGGAATAAACAGAAGCTAAAACGAGGTGTATTTTTGAAATTTAAAACCCCCTCCCGTCAACGCTAGACGTGCGGTGTGAGCAGAGGCGCGGTAAAAATGTATGATTGCCTCAACGAATCGATGGACGATCGCCGCCGGTTTTACGAAAACGCTATTCCGGGAGCCTCGAATTTCAAAATAGCCCGTCACGAGGGGGAGCTCTTGCGAAATCTGTTTACGACCATATCTTCATCACTCGCTTTTGACGTTTCTTCGCAGCTCGTCACTTTTTTTCTCGCGCGCGCGTGCCCGCACAAATATTGGCGAAAGCCAAAGCCAGCGCGGAATTTTTGGAAAAGCTCTCACTCCTCACTTGGTCTCTTTCTATGTATGTGCACAAATATACATCTCTCTCTCTCTCTCTTTCTCTCTCTCACCGAACTCGCCTACCTACTTCGCCGTCTATCACCTAAATTTAGAAGTCGCAAGAGCTTGCGCGTCTCCTCTTTCTCGACGTTGGCCCTATATCGCGTACGAAAGTAGTCCCAATAATAATGCATGCGCATTGCAACAAGCGCCGAAAGAAGAAATAACGCACTCGACGAAGTTGGGGCGACAAACTTTAGGTTCCTATGCCGCTGATTTCTGGTGCGACGTTTTTCTCAAATCTTAATCCTACTCTCTAAATGTCTTCGAGTGAATTTTCACTCGAAGACATTTAGAGAGTAGTTGTATTTTCATATTTTTGTTAGTCTTAACTTCAAGTACTTTCAAACAGATCACACACCGTTCTCATGCACGGGTCAAATTTCGGGGGTTGCGATTAATTAAAATGTTTCTCTGTTCAACCACTTATCTTACCTATCGATGGTTGACGTCGAGTTGACGCTAGAAAGCGAAAACAAAATTTATCCATTTCGGTCTGACATTTTTTAACGTTCAAACTGCAACATATATTCTCCAATTCAAATAAACTTTAATTTCTCTGTCACTCGAATCCCAAATTCGCATCGTTAGACAACTGTCCTAACTTTTGGTCAAATGTTGATTTTATTACTCAAAACCATGCGTCAATCAAAATCTAAACGTAGATTAAACTTACATTCAACAGCAAAATCGTAATATACTTGGAAAACAAGGTATGCACGTACAGTTTTCTTCGAAATGACAAAATGACCAGAAATAAGGACAGTCATCTCAGGTAGAAAAACGAATCGTTCTCTTTTAAATTTCCACCGCACCAAAGTGTACAAAAAACCAAAAACTTACTCTCTCCGCTGAGCCAGCGCTAACCTCTGGTACGAGGTGAGGTTCCGCGCTTCGTCGTTGTCCCCCGTGGCCGTGGCATTGCCGCGGTCAGTTGCCGACGACTCGTCCGCATCGTTCTGGTACTCGAAGGTGTCGTTGTTGTTGTTGACCAACTCGGACGACGAGGCCCTGCGTTGCTGCTCTTCTGCCAGCTCGTCCTCGTAGTTGAATAGGGCCTCCATGGCCTCGGGCTTGACCCTGTAAATGTCGCCGCCGACCCACTCGAGGCCCTCGTACTCGCTAACCCGCTTATTACTACCACCACCCGTGCTCGCCTCTCCAACCACTAAGTCCTCGGTCTCGTTGCGCTGCTGCTGCTGCTGTTCGACGCCACCAATCGACGGCCGGGCTTCGTTGGGCACGATGTTCTCGTAGTCAGCCACCGCCTGCCTGTTGAAGTCCTCGACGCTGTGGCCGACCGGCAGCAGTTTTCCCGCGTCGTCCCGGCCGATCTTGAACACCACGTGGGTCTGCGCCGTCGTCGACACCGCGTCCGGCAGTCCGTTCTCGTAATCGTAGACTGCCTGCCGGTTGTAAGCCTCGACGCTCGACGTGGGCCTCTTGCGCTGCCTCGAGCCACCCTTGTTGCGCACCATCGCGGCCTGGTACCTCGAGCTGAGCACCTCCTGCTCGCGGAGCCGCCGGTCACGGGCGCGCAGCTCCTCGTCCTCCTTGAGCCGGCTGAGCTCCTGCTCCCGTATCATCATGACATCCTCGGCCGTGTAGTTGAGGGCCCGGAGTAGGAGCATGTCCGCGGGCCGCAGCTCGCCCAGGATTATCTGGAGGATCGCCCGGTTCATCATCCGATCGAGCTGTCGCCGGTGGCCCCCGTGTAGGCCCACCTGCTGCAAGCTCCTTCGACCCTTTGCCGGGCCGTACTCGCCCGTTTGATCCCTGAGCTCGCTACTACTACTGCTGCTACTACTAATACTACTAATACTACTACTACTACTACTACTACTACTACTACTACTACTACTACTACTACTACTACCACTACTACGGTGGCGCAGGTGGTGCGAAAGCGCGCACTGCCAGAGCAGGAACATCAGAATCAACTGCCGGATCATAGCTGACGGCACTGGTGCGGTCAACGACAACGATATAGCCTATCTCGATCGCCCAATACGAAATAACAACAACAACAACAACAACAACAACAACAACAACTACAACAACAACATCGACAACAACAACAATACGGACCAACAATAACGACTCTGGAGCGAATAGGGTGCCCGCGCGGCACTCACGTCACCGACATCTTTCCTCCTTCCTCTTTCCCTAGGCCTCTATAGTCCGTAAAAACGGAATTAACTGGAACGACGATCTATCGGCGAAGCGCGGAGCGTCGATCCCAAAAGCGAAAAGGAAAGATCAAGGCAACACCCTACCTAGCGGTTGCGGTAAGGTGCCTGGGGACAACGCGGTACAGCTATATCACGATCTACCGCGCGAAAAAGTCATCGCTCGTCTCTGGTCCCGCGGCGGCTCGCGTGCTCTTTTAACAAGTTCGGCGGGCAAAAACCGGAGTGCGGGGCTGCGCGCGCGTCACAGCATAGGTTCACCGCCTTCTCCTCCACCTCCACTCTCTCCCTGCAGCTCCTACTCACTCGCTCTCCTTCTCCCGGTATACATATAATAGCCCGGGGCCAGGGTAAACACGAGGGCAGACAGCCCGCAGACAGCTCGCTGTCTCGCTCGCGCGCGGCCGCGTGTCGCGCTGCTCCTGCTGCCCCCTCCCCACCGGCTCCGCTTCCCTTCTTTCTCTGCTTCTTCTTCTTCTTCTTCTTCTTCTTGGGCTCTCTCTTCTCTGCAGCCTCCACTTCTTCTTCTTCTTCTTCTTATTCTCTCCCTCGCTGAGTGCTTGATGCCTTCTCTGATCGGCGATCGCGGATCAGGAGCTGCAGACAGCGGTCGGGGGGGCCCCAGCGACGCGGTGGTGTTTCCGACCGATGATCGCGGGGCGAAAAATCGCTCGTGGGGATGCGCTGCTGCGAACCACCGCGGGATCGATCATGCGGTGCGCACCGCGCGAGCCGTAGATCTGAACTGAGCCGGCTACTCCCGCGGTCATAATTCCGTCCGGCACAGAGAGAGAGAGAGAGAGAGAGAGAGAGAGGAGCTATAGGATACTTATACACCCGAGATCCATGAGACGACGACGACGACGACGATCAAGTGTCAAAGGATGGTAGTAGCTGAAAAAAAGAGAGGGAGAAAGGTGTGTTGTACAGACTACAGCGAGCTAGAGGGCGAGGGAAATCCGAGGGGCGACAGAGAGGGAGGGAGGAGGCAGACACGCAGTATAGGAGAAGATGAAACGCGCGAGAAACAGAAAGAGAGAGAGAGAGACAAATTTTCTTCCAACGCGGTGTGTACAATACATACGTGTATACGTGAATATACCCCCAGTGCCTATACTAGTGAGCTCGTGGAGATGACAAAATTCTCTCCTGCCTGACGGTCCAGACGGTCCCCTCCTCTATTCCCCCTATCGTCTCGCGTCCGTCTTTTTTCCGCTCAGCGCCCCGTAAAACTTTATGTCTGCCCGCCACCCCAGCTTGCCCCCCGCGTCTGGAAGGGGGAGCTTATTCTTAAATTCTTCCTCGAATCTCGACAGAGTCGTCGTCGTCTGGGCCTCGCAGCTTGCAGCCGCTATTACTCCCTTTTCTCATCTCGGCGCTGATTTTTCCAGCCGAGAGCCCTCCAAGAGACTCCATAGATACATATACACTGGGCTGAAACTAAAGCTCCGCTCGATAATGGCCTACTTTTTCCCCCCGCCCCCTCTCCCCCCCCCCCCCCCCCCCCCCCCCCCCACTACCCTCGGGCTCTCCGCTGCACCTGCCCATAAAAGATTCTATTAATTCGCGGGAGAGCGGGGCCAACCCTTTGACTTTTATTGCGCGGCTCGGCTGCCTCCTTAAAAGCTTGGGCTCTTTACGAGCCTGGCCCGGTTTTTCCCCGAGTACGCTTTTTCTGCGTCTGTCTCTTAATTGATTGTAGCGCTCGGGCGTTTTATTCCTCCTCCTCTCTTCGCTCTTTTTCGGGGTCGGGAGTGTCGCGTTTGAATTTAAATGGTCGGACGCGGCTGTTACTACTGACGCTGCCCCTCTCCGTTTGTAGGGTCCCTTCCATGCTTGTATCCCTTCTCGATTGAATTTTCAATGGCCCGGGTTATTTAACACTGGACGGATCGTAGAGCCCAGAGGGATGGCACGTAAAAAGGAGCAGGGATCCGTCAGCTATCGCGTACGCGCTCTCCCTTCAGCTTCGGATGATCGGGCTGTCGGCGAGTCGCACGTGCGACGACGGTGGTGGCAAAAAGGACGGCCGAGAGACGCAGAAAAAAAAAAAGGCGAAGAGGAGGAGGAGGGAAAGAAAGGTATACTTCGCGCGCGAGACGAGACGCGAATGAGGCAGAGTGGCCGAGGGGGGGGGGGGGGGG
>JAPYYV010005645.1:0-15163 GCA_030522625.1 Copidosoma aretas | reverse complement strand
TGGTTGGATGCGCACCAGGTGCGAACGCTATTTTTCCTACCGAGGGCGCAGTAAACGACCAAAGGTGACCAAAAACGCCCCGAGGTAGGAAAATAATATCTCAGATCTCATGAATAGTGTCCTCCGTAAAGTGGTTGCGATCTTTCGTCCCGCAAATACGAAAAATAATTTTCTTTTAAACAAATATTTGAATAATAAAATTTTTTAAAGTATTAGCTTAAAAAGTTTGGCATTAAATATACAAATAAATAGTTTGTTAAGAATTCCTCTCCCTTCGTTTGCTACTACAATTTTATCAATTCAACATAATTGTGCTAGTTAATATTTTTTATCGAAACATTTCCAAGTTGCTGGAGGTCAAAAAAGTATAAATTAAAAGTTAGTTAATTAGTAATTGGTGAATATTCGCTGAGCACAAGTTCTTCATCCCTGTGAAAGAATAAAGGAAAAGATACTTTCAAAAGAATTCAAGCTAAAGTCGAAATTTAGCGAAGCGAGAAAAGATTGACGTAGTCAAGTAGTTCATCAGCAAGTACACGAAACTTCGCTCTAAATTCGAATTTCAAAAGCTGCGATGAATTGGAGATTAACCTCCTCTTGTCTTTTACCTCTTTTTTTGACTTCTGACTTCTATGGCTGTATTTCTCAACGGATCCACTTTCTAGAACCGTTTTATTGCTAGATTCTTATCAAACTCCGAATTAACTTTTATAAAATGCCAAAAAAATCACCGGTCTATTGATTAGATTCCTTCGATAATGGATTTTTTAACAACAATTCAAAAAATTTATGACCAGTCCTCAGCAATTATATAAATACATTTAATTTGTTATAATGTCTAGGTACCTAATAAAAAAAACAGCGATGGCTAATGGACATCTGTGAATTAAAAATATGAAGCTTGACAAATAAAATTATAGATTATATACTTAAAAATGGTTATGGGTTTGTATAATAAAATATGACACTATTATTTGAATATAGCATATAGAATTTTATAAAAGACGATGCAGACTCACAGATGGTTTACAAGTAAATATAATTTTATTAGTTAACAATGTTTCAAAAACTCACCAGGGAGATACGCATTGCGCTAGAGTTAATTATAATTGTAGCATGTTTATGCGTGTACATACGATTTATATAATTTATTAAACCACGATTACACCAAGAGATTTTTCGCCATACACAAATCTAAAATAATTAAATTGATCCATATTTTGTTTTTTATCATTTGAAATTTTCTGTGGTTTTTCAAATATTTTTCTGGTTAGTCATATTTTTAATAAGCATAAAAAGTGCTTGAGTAGAAAATTTTCGAAAACGACATAATGAAAATCCATGTATTAAATTATTGATAATTGTATGCAAGACTTGTCTTGGAGTAAAATTGAGCCCATAAAATTTCAAATCTTTTTTGAGAAACTACCTTTGTATCATTCACCTTAAAATTATGCAAATATCAGAGCCACTTTTTTCGATTTTTACCCTGTTGTATGTCTAAATTTTTGTGCTTAATAGCATTACATAATAATTTTATAATTTTTTTTTCAAGAATTGCCATTCGGGATTTAAATTTAAATTTAATCGTTAAATGAAACAATGGTCCCACTGCGTTATTTAATATATGTTTAATTTATTGTGCAACACTATTAATTCACTCGTATAATTCAAAACTGCTATCTAAAATGTACTTAAAAAGGAATTTCGCACAACTCAACATCTCTAATTATGATTAGCAACTTGCATTATCAAAATGAAAATAAAGAAGTAGGTATAGATGTATCTACCAATTGTAATTCCGATAGGTTCACTGATCCTCCGGCTCAGCTTTCGGGATGACGATCACTCAAATTATGATCACTCAACATACAATCGGTTTCCTCGTTTTAATCAAAGTTGGTATGTGGTTTACTAATAAATACTAGACTTTTTCGATATTTCAACGGCTACAACGCAAAGCTTGTTGATTTTAAGTTTTTCTTTAACATTTCTGTAATCGTAATTTTTACTTTACGTGCTTTTCTCCCTCTGAATTTCTGTATTCCAAGACTAATGAGGTTTTTCTCTCTTTTCATTTGGAAAATGAACTCTAGCAAAGTTACATGAACATTCCGCTTTTTCTCTAAATATGTACAGTTCAACGTTTGTAGATTTATATTTTTTTTCTCAACAAATTCTCACATAAATTTTATATCAGATAACGTACAAAAATATATCGAACGATGGAAACAATTGATTGATTAATAATTTTAATATGATAAGAAATATAATATAATCAACAGTCAAACCAATCCACTCATATTTTGTCACAAAATATTATTTATATTTATTTATGAGATTGATAAGAAAAATATTAGTGCAACAATAATATCTAGTATTCAGCTACGCTATAACAATCAAGCACACAT
The DNA here is from genome assembly GCA_030522625.1 of Copidosoma aretas. Taxonomy (NCBI): domain Eukaryota; kingdom Metazoa; phylum Arthropoda; class Insecta; order Hymenoptera; family Encyrtidae; genus Copidosoma; species Copidosoma aretas. The sequence goes on along the minus strand of JAPYYV010005645.1, from coordinate 12,752 downwards.
TGATATTTGTAAAAAAGACGTCGACGTTTAATTTTCCATTTTAGCAATAATTATTTTAATTTATTCATCGAGTGTGTTTGTATTTAAAGAAGATCGCATCTGGCACGTTCCATTCTTTTTAAAAACTTGATAGGGTACGTATAGTTTTTTGAGCAATGATAAGAAGACAAAGATGAGATTGTCAGTGCTATGTTGTTTGCGCCTCAACGTTGGCCAACTGCATTGTTGACCAAGTAATCAAAGATACAAACTTTTCTTTATATTTATGTAACTTTTTATTAAATGACGCACAAGAATCTCGTTGGGAATTGATCTTTTCCCCTTTTTTTTAATATATATTTTAAATCTGAAAAAGTAGCTTTTCATACCATTCTTTGTATTTCAGATAGAAAAAATTTTGAAAAATCACTTAAGCAGTAGTAAATGTAGTACAACAAAATGTTTACAAGTCTATACGCTAAAATTCTAACAATTTCTTTACTAAGTACCTATGAGTAACTATACTTACATATTAAACATTTAGCGTAATTAAATGAAATTTTTTGTAAGAATTGACAGATTTATAGAATCAGTTTTAATATATACATACATTTCTATTACTGTACAAGCATGTATCGCCTTAGTTTTATTACAACGTTTACAAAGAAAAATGACAGAGTTTTTATGGTGTCGTGTTTGCGTGCAGCTTTTGAGCTATCCATCGTGCAGTGGAACATTGTATGCTTCTAATAATTTGGATGAATCGTGTATTGGTAAAGTAAAATTTTTATAATCGCTTCATATAATTGCCTATTTTATCATCATATCAATTAACCAGTTAACCCATTCAACGTGCAACTTTTTTCATCCCACAATATATCTAATTTATTATTCTTGCTATTAAATTTCAAAAAGAAAGAGAGTACAATGCTTGAATACAAAGTGTAATATTGTTTTATTAAGCGTCATCGTATATGATAAAATTTCACATAATATTATAGATTATACACATACGCCGCTATTTAGCTGAGGCAATCGTGTTTTGTAATAGTATAGTAAAAACAGTATCTTTTGTATGATATGTAATTTTTGAAGTGATCATAAATTGGACTTGATTCAATGTAGAGATTATTAGATAAAAAAATTACATTAAGTTTTTAATCTTTAGCTTTGTTGTACTAGTATTTATTTAGCGCAATAAAAATTGTTCATTTCAACCAAGTGAGTATGTCAGATACAAAAAAGTAAAAGGTATTAAAAATAAAATTTATTTGTACTCAATAGCTCAATTATTATGTAGATATAAACTATTTTTATTATTAGTAAACGCATTTGCTTTGAAAGTACAACGACAATAGTATATATTTATACTTCATGTAGGTGGATTATGTGAGTGGGCGTGTACCTTTTAATATTTATGTATAAAAAAAGAGCCTTTGATAATTAATGTCAGTACAGTTATTTCCATTGCAAAATTTATATCATAAAATTATATTTTTATTCTTCGCAAGTAGTTTATAATTTATCCTTTAATCATAACACCACTTATACTTGGTTGGGCAAGAAGTTAAAAAACTTTCACTTTAAAATATGTAATTTCTCAATTAACATTGTAATATACACTTTATCAACACTATATCTTGAATATTTTAAACTTGTCTGACTTTTTCATCAGAATATAAAGTATATGTGAATAAATTGAAGAATTTATCTTCTAACAAATGCGTGTGCTAATGTTTACATGTACATTTTTATTTATCTCAGAAATACAAATAATTATATGCATATCGTAGTTTCTTTATTTGTACAAACATGCGCCATGTGCAGTATTCGTCGAGGTATTCGTCAAAAACAAACGACCATTATGATGCGCTCGTTAATACTTTAAATTTTATCCTTATATTTAATACAGTTATACGTATGTACAAAGTATATGTATGCATACATCATCGCCGCGCGTAAATGACAATTGCAGCTTTATTCAATTCTGGTATAACAGGTGGATCACATTTTCAGACTCATCAAAAACTTTTATGTAAACATTTTACACGTCAATCTTAATGAAGTGGCACATTTAATTATCGGCGATTCCTAAAATACATTTTGTCGATGATAAAATAGAAACAAAAATATCCATCCCTTTAAAAAATTAACGGATATCTGTGCTTGAAAAAAAAAATGCAAAGCCCTTGAAACCACTCAAATATGAAATTCATTTTTGTATGGAAATGTGTATCAGCATCAGAGGGAGAGTTCCATTTGCCTAATGAAAATAAAGAACGGAATGGAGTCGGGACAGATCATCAATCGAATGAAAGCATCAGGATTGGATCGATAGCACTGCACAGCTCTTGTTTACCGATTGACCCACAGTGCGTATTTAACTAGTCTTGTGACAAATTTTTTCTGCGTGGCGAAAAATTTGTTTGATCCTCAGGTCACGTTTTTTTAATTTTTACTATTATATGTTGGAAGAGGGATTCATTCAGTGAATTAACAATTTGCAATAAAAATCATGCATAAACAATGTATGTATCAATATTCTTGATCCCGCACTTTTTTTTGTTTTTTCTTTCTTTATAATAAAATTATTATGTTATAGAACGTTCAAAATGTGTGCAGAAGACGGTAGAAAATTTTTTCATTAAGAATTAAGTGCTGATATGACAAAATAATTGGATCGTATTTATATATCGATTGGTGATGTGAAAAATTTTATCTTTGCTGGAATAAGAATATAGAATTCAAAAATTCCGAGAAAGATTATAAACGATAAATTGCAGTTAAATATTAACAAATAATATTAAGAACTAGACAAGTCTGTTCCACTGACTTAAGTGAATTATATTGATATATTTAGGATAGAGACGCATATTTTTTGTTTGTATTTTTTCTTCTTATCTGACAAACATGATCAAAGTCTCTAATATTTTGTTAAAATTGTTTCTGCGCAACCTAATGAGCGTACCGAGTTTCCCCATGAAAAGCTGCATTTATTGCAGTATCTGGACTTTTGCTAAAACACATATATAGTTGCTAAGTGTATTTCTTATTTTCCCATCATTATACATTAGGTATTCATAAAATTTTACATCGATGATTGCAAATGTCGGTCGCTTATTTCGATATTATAATTATTTATAGTATTATTATTGATAACTTATTTAATAATCAACTTTGAGTCAAAGTTTTTTCATGATTCTCTGTGCTCTATAAATTTCTAATTCTCTACGATGTATGTATTTAAGTATTTTCATTAGGATAGACTTAGGTGAAAAAGAGTCTTCAGAGGAAAATTGACTAGTATAGGTATACATATATATGTATCTGTTAACAAAGCTCTTGTTCTTTAACCCTTCAAGAAATAAAATTCAATAACCAACCGTTTTTAACCTCTTTCCTGTATAGGTATGTATCTCCCGTTTTTTAAATAATTTTCACTCACATTATCATGCATTTACGTATTTATTTTGTTTTTTAATTATTATTTAAAAACAGTTTTTACTTTGAAGCATTATCGAACAATTTACAGGTACTCGCCCTGAAATCTACTATCTTGGTCATGCAGCCCATATCTTGCCAAATTATTTCCCAATATCGAAAAACAGCATAATATACGCTTTTCCTTTTTTTTACGTTCAGACCTCGAGCAATTTATTATTCGAGATATTCTTCTCGCAACCGGTTACAATGTCAAAAATACAATATAATATACATAATCCTTATGGGGTATATGGCCTTATTACGAATGAGCGAAGCGACTGAGTAGTCATTTTTTCAACTAAGTATGAGTACCAACCCCGTGCGAGCAAACATTTTATCAAAAGATAATTAGAACGAATAGTTTGTAAAAATAAAATAATCTTTTTCCGCCTTTTCACCTCAAAATAGCACATTTACCGCTTGATTTTGGGTTCTAAGACGGAAAAATAATATTCGTACCTCGTTCGTAAAGGCTTTTTTTACGAACCTTGTTCGAAATCTACTATTTCTGTCCATTTTATTGATGTATATATATATATATATATATATATACATATAAAACACGATAAAAGAGAGCATAAAAGTAATATTAACTTAGTACATGTACGATGCAAATCGCGCTCTCATGATCTACTTATTGTTGATAAAAAAAAATTTGAATGTGAAAATTGATTATTATTCTTAAAATGAGTAACTTTTTAAATATTATGTTTTAATAACTTTAAGAAAAAAAATTCGTTGATCCTCAGGATATATGTCACAATATCTCGATAATATTAATTTAATAAAAGATCAGATACTCGTGAATAGGGCCATTTACCCATACGAATGCGTATTCACTGCTACCAAGGAAATGTGCATGCAGAAACTTATACGTAGGTGCTCTTGCAGCCATAACTTTTTACTCCAACTTTTGAAGGGTTGAATATTTTCGCACGCGCGCAGGAAAGCTTATTATTTGGTCTTTGGACAAGCTGAAGCGCCATAGTGCACGATCGACAAAGTATGTATCTAGTTTTGAAAAAAAAAAGTCGTTGCTTTGCAAAGTAAGGGAGGAAAATTCTTGCAAAACAGAAAGTGGGAAAGAGACATGTATATATACTTTGAAAAATTGACGGCAAAGAGCGCCATCATCCATAAACGCGGACAGAAGAGTTTCTCCGACACATGAGAACAAAATCGCTTCTGAAGGAAGAGCAAACGATAAGTAATAATATAAAAACCAATAAAAAGTGCCTCGGCCACGAGTCCGCGCATCGTCGTCAGCTGTATGATTATTACAGGCGTGATACCTTCAGAGCGGCTCCGCCTTTCGCGCCGCCATTTTTGCCGCCCGGGTGGCAAGAGCCCCCAACGAGCAGACCAGCCCGGTTAGGGTCTCCCAGAAGGTGGTCCTGCGCCGCTTGGCGTAACCGACGTTCGGCACCTGCTGCTGCTGCTGCTGCTGCTGCTGCTGCTGCTGCTGCTGCTGCTGGGAGTGCTGCCCCGTGTAGTAGTAGCCATTGCTGCTCTGCTGGAACGGGTTGCCGTGCGACGACGGTGGCGCCGCCTGCCGGTGGTACTCATCCGGGACGCCCAGGGAGCTGGCCTGGCTGTGGGCCGAGTTTGAGCGCGAGCTGCGCATCATCAGCTGCTGGACGTTGCTCAGCCTGCGGTCCATCATATTGACGAGGTTCTCGTGCACCCTGGGATCGCTGTCGAACAGGCCCAGCCGGTTGTGGTGGTAGTAATGCAGCTGCTGCTGCTGCTGACGTCGGGTCGAGGACGCCTGTTGGGATTGGCCGAGGACGCGCCCCACCCGTCAGGCGTACTCGGTGTCGGTGGACGCAGAGCGCTCGAGGTGGCCCGGGCCCGGGGCCTGCTGCTGTTGCTGCTGGGACTGCTGGGGCTGCTGTCCTCCTGGAGGCGGTGGCCCGACCACGGAGTGCGTGGGCTGTCGCGACAGAGCGCCAGTTAAAAATACTCGACTGACTCTGGGAAAAAAGCTCTGGCTTCGGGGCGTTGGGGAAAAAAAAGAGTTATCTCGAAAATGAACTTTCTCTTGTTGCACACAACGTTTTGAAAACGTTCACAGCAATACTTGCAAACGTTTTCTTAAGTCGACGTTGTACGTTGTTAGGAGATTTTTTTCAAACCTCGTAACGCAATTACTGCAAAAGATGCTGCGTAAAAAATATTCCGAGATATCCTCTTCTCTCCCCGGGCCTCTGGGATATATATGTGCAATTCTACATTTTTTTCTTAATTAGGAAACTCAATTGAAAAGAAAAAAAAAAAAAAAATTAGTGGCAAACCTATGGGACGCGACTTTTTTTCTTGTACATATATACCCAGGAATGTAGGAAAATTCGTGAATATGCAAAAAGTTGCAAGTGACCAACTTATTTTGGCTTTTTTTTAACAAATTTAGCCAAAATATGAAAAATCGAGACATGTGGCACCCTCTTTTGCACATAACTTTTATTCCTCAATCTAAAGCAATTCTGTGAACAGCTACTTAAAGTGCTTGGAATAAGGTTTCATTTGAGCTCCAGATGAGTTAAAAATGTCAATACCATCTAAAGTTACGGTCAATTAAAGTCAGGGTTTCGGACAAAAAAATTTCGTATCAATCGATTTTTTGAAAAATTACCATAATTAGCTGTAATGTTTTACTCGATCTACTTTTTTTAACAAACCAAAGCTTAATTTTAAGTGTCTGATATAAGATTTAATGTAAATCACAGGTAAGTAAAAAAATCATCTGATTAAAAATAGGAGTGGGCTTAATTTTATGTTTAAGAAAAATAATTTTCTTTTTTTTTTCTTATACCCAATTTACTTAATATTTTAAAAATATGAACTCTCATGCATTTTACCGTTGTGTAGGCACAAGTATGAGCACTACGCACAAGTAAAAACAAAAAATAAAAATCTGTATATCTACTTATATACAAGCTAACATGTCGTTTACTTACATAAATAGTTTCCACGTAAGGCTCGACAACTGTAAATAGTAAACAAACCCAACTACAGACTGATGTAGCCCAGTTGCAAGAATATACTTAAGTCTCGTAGTAAAACACATTATGGTTCGAGACATAGACTCATAGAAACAGTAAACAAATATTTAAATTTAGCTAAAAGCAAAAAATCAAATAAAACAAAGCCTCGATATCGATCCAGTCTATATTTAAATATTGAGCACAAAGGTTCTGCCTTAAAATTGTTTAAGTGAATTTTGTAAAGGTTATTTCGTGATACAGTGTGATAATGGAGTCAGATAGTATTAGAGAAACAGAAAAAGCAAACAAAAAACGTGAGTTCATTAAATCTAAGCGTGCTTGTTCAAAAGCGAAACAAGCTAAGAAAAAAGCAGATCTGAAGAGATTATACTTATCAAAGGAAAGTTTCTTAAACAGGTAATATAAAAATAATATTATACTGTTAGATGGGCTGCACGTTAACTAGCATTTAATCGTCGTTTACATTAACTATCTATCACTTAAGTATGTATAATTTCAGAGCAATTACTCGAAGTCAAAAAGAATGTGGGAAAAAAAAGTTGATAAAACTGTTTTTAATACACAGTTTAAAGTTTGTTCGAATTCAAAAGTAATTAGTGAAAATTCTATTACAATTTCTACTCCTACAAAAATATTTAGATCTATGGAAATTAAATCACGACGTAACGTAGCTCATCTTAAAAAAACGTTGGAAAGTGAAAGACTGCTGTCCAAGAGAAAATACAAAAAACTAATAAACTTTTGGATAAGTGCAAAAAATCACGCAATTTATTAAAAAAAGACAATAATCTTTTGAAAAATAATAGGTCATTTTATAAAATTCCTGTAAAGAATTGAGTTTAACTAATCAGTATTATGGTAATTTATCTGTAAGTACAAATTCAAGTCAAGATCAAACATCGCTTGACAGATGAAAAGTAATGAGAAAGAAAATAGAGAGTTTTTATTTGAACGATGATTGCTCGTTTCCAGCAGGTGCTAAAAATTTCGTTACAAAAAAAGAAAAAATTCGTAAGAGATACTTGACAGATTCACTGATTGCTTTGCATAAATTTTTTTTCAAGAATCGCAGTGTAAAGTATCATTAGCTTTGTTTTGTAAGTTAAAACCATTTTGGGTAGTAAAACCAAAAGTTTCAGCTAGGAACACTTGCTCATGTAAAAAGCATAGTAACTTTAAATTCATGTTGAGTAAACTTTTTCAAATTAAGGTTATTAATACGCGAATCATTCATGATTTTATAGAATCTATATGCTGCGATATCAACAACAAAATGTGTTTATTTCGGCAGTGTGATAACTGTAGTCATTTGAAAATACCGCCTCAAAATTCTTTGCTGCGCATATTTCACTTTCTTTTTGAGGGTCACTGAAAAAATCGAAAGACCTGGTGCCAAAGGATTAAATTATAATGTAAAAATAGTGTCTAAAACAAAAATCAATTGTACCGTTACCGAACTTATCAAATGCTTCAATGAAAGCCTTTCTAATTTTGTAAAGCATTATTTTATTTGTAAACATCAATGCAGGGCTATGACAATAATTAAAAATAATTTAGAAAGTGGTCAAGCCTTTATAATCTTAGATTTTTCACAAAATTATAACAGTAAATATGGTTCTGAAATTCAAGCTGTCCATTTCGGAGCCTCAAACAATAAAGTCTCTTTACACACGGGAGGATTTTATTTTAGAAATAACTCTGGTGAAATTGAATTTGAGTCATTTTCTCTAATGAGTGATTGTTTACGGCACAATGCTTAAGCCTTTTGGGCTCTTCTAATGCCGGTTTTAAGACGAATAAAAGAAATCATGCCTTGCATCGATGTCATATACATTCAATCTGATAGTCCTGTAACTCAGTACAAAAACAAAACAAATTTTTTTTTTTTTTAATCATTTGTGTGAAACATTAAGCTTGAAATATGTGTCGTGGAATTTTACAGCAGCTGGCCATAGAAAAAGTGTAGCAGATGCCATCGGTGGCGCTGTAAAAGAAATGTGCGACAGGTCAGTTGCATTCGGAAAAGATATTTTGTGCGCTAAAGATATAGTTAGCTTAATTATTAGCCATAATTCAAAAATAAAACCATATCTAATAAACGAGGAAGAAATTAAGTTTATAGATTCTCTAGTAACGACTGAATTAAAAACAGTGCTAAAAACATTAGAAATCCATCAAATAATTTGGAAAAAATCAAATGCAGGTAAATTACTATGTAACAATTTAACTTGCCATGCTTGCAATTTAAAAGATGATTGTAGTCATCACTCTATAAGTAGTATTGATATCTTAAAAACTAATAAAGAAAAACCAAAGACTGATAATTTTGAAATTTATGTACAATATAAAGTAACCAAAGATTTTAACGAAAATGAATGGATAGTTGTAATTCATGATAAATGGTATCATGGTAAAATAGTAAATTATAAGTGTTTATCGTGGCCCGAAAATTCTTACATACAAACGATCTATCCAACCCGAGTTTTAAAATAAGTCGCCCGCAAGAAAAGAAAAAAAAAAAAAAAAATAAATAAACATACACAACAAATAACCAAGATCATAAAACAATATTAACTCTATCACAAAATTGTGTAATTTAGGAGGCTTAAGTAATGTATATAGTTCATAAAGAGATTATTTTTTTTTTACCTTATGACAGTCTAAATTATTTTTTCTCATTAAAATGTATAAAACAAAAGTGTTCAGCGTTTCTGAGCGTCTACGCATTAGCTTGTATATAAGTAGGTATACAGATCTTTATTTTTTGTTTTCACTTGTGCGTAGTGCTCATACTTGTGCCTACACATCAGTTAAATGCACAAGAGTTCATATTTTACAGTATTAAGAAAATTGGGTATGAGAAAAAAAAGTAAGTTATTTTTCTTAAACATAAAATTAAGCCCACTCTTATTTTTAATCAGACGATTTTTTTACTTACCTGTGATTTATATTAAAGCTTATTTCAGACACTTGAAATTAAGCTTTGGTTTGTTAAAAAAAGTAGATCGAGTAAAACATTACAGCTAATTATAGTAATTTTTCAAAAAATCGATTGATACGAAAATTTTTTGTCCGAAACCCTAACTTCAATTGACCGTAACTTTGGAGGGTATTAACATTTTTAACTCATCTGGAGCTCAAATGAAACCTTATTCCAAGCACTTTAAGTAGCTGTTTACAGAATTGCTTTAGATATTAAGGAATACAAGTTATGTGCAAAAAAGTGTGCCACATGTTTCGATTTTTCATATTTTCGCTAAATTTGTCAAAAAAAGCCAAAAAAAAGTTGGTCACTTGCAACTTTTTGCATGTTCACGAATTTTCCTACATTCCTGGGTATGTATGTTGAAGAAAAAGTCATGTCCTATAGGTGTGCCTTAATTCTTTTTTTTTTTAAATTAAGCTTACTAATTAAGAAAAAAATGTAGTATTGCACACATATATATATATATATATTATTCAACTATACCCACCGACTGCTGGGTCTGGGCCTGGGCGTAGGCAAGGCTCTTCTGATAGCTGAAGATCTGCCGCTCGAGACTGTAGTTCTCGGCCTGCAGGGCGGCTATCTCGCGCCGCATCTGCTGATTATGCACCCGGCAAACGTCGTCGTACTTGTGGTAGGTGGCCTGGAAGAGTAGGTGGGACTCGTTCCACTCTATGCGCACCCGGATCTGGCCCTTTTCCGTCACGAAGGGGCAGTGCTCGTTCTCCACCTCCTGCACCCCCAGTGACGTTTCCATTATTATGCCCTCGTCGGCCGGCTCCTGGGCGTAGTAACGGCTGAACGGCGCCCCCGGTAGGCTCACTATCTCCGTTTGCGGCTCCTCGCCCCGTATCAGGTAGGCCGTCCAGCTCACGTACCTGTTTATCGTTGGACTTCATGTTATTGGGAGGGGTTTGTTACCAAGAAAAATGGTGTTTTTAAACAAAATACTTCCACAACAGCACATAACGTTTAAAAACTTTTCTAGAAACAAGGCGAGCTAAGAAAGTTGGGTGTATAAATTTTTTTCAAAGATCGTTGATTCGTTTGGTTTTAGAATGCTCAAGTGTTTCATTTTCCAATCAAACATTTAAAACGTTTAAAAACAAAACGTGCAAAGTGTTTCATTATCAGTCAAATATGCCTAAGCGTTTTGAAAGTAAACACTTTCGGTGATTGAACAAGACAAGCCATTTCCGTTTGAAATTGCATCGAAACAAATATAGTGCCTGAGGTGATTAATACGTGGTACATAGTGTATATTTCAAAAACAGCGTTCCTCTGTCCACAAATGAAAAAAAAAATGACCAAGATAGAGAAATGGAACAATCAAGTAATTTCAACATACAAACATTTTTTTTCAATGCCCAATTTTTATTAAATTGATTTAGCATACACTTCAAAAAATAACAATATGAAACTTGATCGTCAAATTGTATTTTTGCATAACAGTGAAATCTTTAATAACATTAAATACTACAACCTAGCAGTCTTCTTTTTTTATTTCCGCACAGTTCGATTAAATTAGAAGTTGTACAGATATTTGTATGACAACAAATATAATATACTATATATGACACACTTTTAAGATATGTAGTATTTATTTTAAGAATTTTAGGCACAAAAGAAAACATCATGCATTTTTTCATCTGGTTCAATTAATGTAAAATCGATATTGTATTTATTTATGAGAATTTCACGTGAAAATATCGCTTTTTTAATTTCAAATACATTATTTTCAATAATGCATATTACAACTTACTCTACATTTCCTTTGGAAAATATTAATTTCAACTGCCTCTCTTTGAATCTTTCGAAAAGAAAAAAGTATTGTTTCCCCTTTTGATAATAGTAAAAATATAAATTACTTATTTTCAAAAGAAAAATATGTTGAAATTTTACTTTAGAAAGAGGAATCAGCTCAATTTACTCTTTTAAAATTTTAAAAAGAGTAAATCGCCGAAAATATCGATCCTGAAAAGTAACTTTGAGATGACACTAGTTGGAAAGAAGTAATTTCGATGATATACCCTTTCTACCATCATTTCTACTTTTTTATTTTAGAGTATATAGACAAGTCAGAAAAGTTTTGTTCAATTAAATCATACGTAAATACCTCCACTCTCTTAACCTACGATAGACTCCTATTTCTCGCATTTCCTTTTGCTTGCCTCTTTACTAAGTTTTTTCTTTTTTTTTCATTCCATCCGACATTTTTACTACTTTAGTGTTCTTTTTGCTTACGTCACCAGATTAAGTCCAGTCTCGCACTATGAATCTTCAAGTTTTCCAGCCCCCCGCTTCAAAGAGAACCAAAAGGGATGTTGAAGAGGAGCTTTTGGGTCAGACTTTAGAAGATGAAACAAAGAAAGGCAATTATAAAAATGTTTTAACCGCCGTGGATGTAGCAAACGTGGCTAAATATTTCGAGCTCTTCGAAAACGAGTTCGATATCGTCGGCTCGGCTGCACACCTCAAGCGGATCGTCGACCAGCATGTGAATGACAAGACCATTGAGACGAAATACATCATAATACAGAATGGACGTCTTCATTATGTACTATTAGTTTTGGGACAAACTGGTGATGACCGGGGCGGTGAAAGTATGGCAATTTTGGTCGACAGTCTTGGCGAACACACGCTCCATCTGCATACGAAGCTGTCATATGTAAACACAAAATATCAATTAAGTCAATATCTATAAGGCAACAGTCAGCAACTGATTTGTGGAACTGTGGACTATATTGTCTACTTAATGCAGCTGAATTGTGTAATCACGTAAAAGTACGAGGTATTTTTTTGGAGAATTTAACGAGCCACCATCTAGATACACCCAAGTATCCAGAGGAATACTTCCGCTTAGTACGCGATCGCATCAGCAAGTTCATCAGGCAGGCTGAACGGTAATGTATCTTTATTTATTACTCTGTTTAGTCAACGCTGTGCATTCCAGAAAGATAATAATTCAAAATAACGTGTCCCGAAAAACCATAACCGTCAGGCAACAACGAGCGCCGTCTCGGAATAATTTTATGATTAATATTGACGTAAACCGTCAAGAATTTTTTAATTCAGCCTGACTGTTGCAAATTTACGTTTAATTTCTTACTCTCTAAATGTCTTCGAGTGAATTTTCACTCGTATCGAGTGAGAATCCGGTCACTCGTACTCGAGTTAAAAATTCACTCGTAGCTTCGAGAGACTTTTTTTTCACTCGAACAGCGAGTGAATTTTTAACTCGAGTACGAGTGACCGGATTCTCACTCGATACGAGGGAAAATTCACTCGAAGACATGTAG
>JAPYYV010005644.1:0-11194 GCA_030522625.1 Copidosoma aretas | reverse complement strand
AGGCCCCCAGTACAGATGGAGTACCGTTTAAGGTCCTTAAAGTCGTTGCTGAGGAGCGATCACACCTTCTGCTGGACATGTTTAGCGCGTGCCTGCGCGTCGGCGTGTTCAGTGGGCGTTGGAAGATCCAAAGACTCGTCCTATTGGACAAGGGCAGACCACCCCTTCTGGCCCCGTCGTCATTTCGGCCGCTTCGTATGCTGGACAACGCGGAAAAAATGTTGAAAAAGCTGATCCAAAGTCGTATAAGGGGCGCCAGCACCCTTCCGGACAACCAGTACGGGTTTCGCGAGGGTCGTTCGACCGTGATGGCTGTGGCCAAGGTTCTGGAGGCTGTCAAACGGGCCTGGCAACCCTCTTAAAAGACGAGAAGTGCTGTGGTCCTGGTGACGCTTGACGTGAAGATCGCCTTAAACTCAGGCAGATGGTCAGACATAAGGGAGGCGTTGAGAAGCCAGAATGTACCGGACTATCTCTGAAGGATCCTGAATAGCTATTTTCAGGATGAAGTATTCCGATACAACACGACCGTCGGTCAGAGGGAGAGGCGTGTGTCGTCAGGCGTCGCTCAAGGTTCGGCCCTTGGCCCGGACCTCTGGAACCTCGTGTACGACGGTCTTTGATTAGCCTTTTTGGCCACCCTCCTGATGTGCTCCCCGAAGGTGAGCCGAGAATCGACCCACACCCCGAGGTAGTGCATTGCCGGACTTGCGCAAATCACCTCACCCGCAACGTTCAGGCAAAAGTCACCGCCAAACCATCTTTGCCTGATAAGGACCACCATCTTCGTCTTTTCGATCGCGAGCTTAAAGCCGTGGACCCGACGCCATTCTGCCACTATCCTAACGGCCCAACGTATTCTGCACTGCGCCTCCTCACGGGATCTTGCTGTAACGTGCAACGCTATATCATCAGCAAAGCCCGTCAGCCAGACCCCTGGAGGCATTTCTAGGCGCAGAAGCCCGTTGTACACGAGGCTCCAGAGATCCGGGCCAAGAGCCGAACCTTGAGCGATACCCGACGTCGCACACTTCTCCCTTTGACCAACGGTCGTGTTTCACCGGGAGTATACGATCCTGAACATAGCTATCCAGGATCCTTCTGAGGTAGTCCGATACATTATGGCTTCTCAACGCCTCCCTTATACCCTACAAGTAACTGTAGAAAAAGTAGTAGTATAAGTTATTGTGAAAATAGTAGTAGTAGTAGTAGTAGTAGTAGTAGTAGTAGTAGTAGTAGTAGTACTAGTAGTAAATGTAATGGTAGTAGAAGTCGGAGCTATCGTAGTGGCAATAGTGAGAGTAGTATTATAAGTGAATAATACGTTTTCAAAGAAGTTTTAGTAGTATTAGTAGCAGTAGTGTTAGTAGAAGTCGTAGTAGTAGTAACACTAGGAGTAGTAAAAGTGAGAGTACTAGTAGCAAAATCAGTGATAGTAGTATTTATGGTAGTGTGTGACCTACTTTGGATCCTCAATGTTGATATACAAAAAAAAAAGTAGTATAAGTTGCTGTAGAAGTAGTAAAAGTAGAAATAATAAAAGTCATAGTCGTAGTAGCAATAGTTGTAGTGGTAGTAATAGTTGTTTTTTTTTTTATTTTTTTTTTGTGGTAGGGGGAAAAATGTATTTACGCACACTGCAAAGTCTACGGTATTGTGGGACTTAACGTGAATCCTTTCTGTTGAAAAAAAAAAAAAAAAAAACTTTTAGCAGAAAGGACCACCAATACCCACTAAATAACTTCCTAAGCCGCGTGGCTTTTGTTCCACCCCGGAACCGCGGTATTAGGCAAAGATGGTTTGGCCTAAACGTTGTGGTTGAGGTGATTTGCGCGAGTCCGGCGGTGCGCTACCTCGGGGTGTTGGTCGATTCTCGGCTCACCTTCGGGGAGCACATCAGGAGGGTGACCGAAAAGGCTCTCCGAGAATCCCAGGCTATGAAACTCGAAGAAATTGCCAGATTAGAGAGAGGCTTTGTCTCCTGCCGAGTAAAGAGGACAATCGAAGTCCTAAGATGCTACAGATGCCTTGGGATTAGGCACCTGTCGTCAATATGCAAGGAAGTAGACAGATATAAGCTTTGTTTTAAGTGCGGAATCTGCAACAATCGCAAAAAAGACTGCGATGGTGAGGCAAAGTGCATTCTATGCAAGGTGGGAGATAGAAAGCACGAAGCTGGAAAAGCAATCTGCCCAGTCTATAAGCAAGCACTGAAAGAAGCTAAAGCGAGGATCCCTCAAAAGCTCAGCTCATAGCAAAACAATGACGAGGCCGACCAATAAAAAGTGAATGCAAGCTGCGCTGGGCTTTTATGCCTATCAGCAAAAAGGAGCACCGAGCCTAAAAATGAAGCTCAAAAAACAACTTTCGGCCCAGAAGAAATGTAATTGTAGATGTCCGGTATCAGGGACCTCAAGTCCTTTATAGGATGCCTACAAAATGCTGGACTGGTGGATAGATGGTAATGTGTAATTACCTGGGCAACCTTGAGCCCTCTCAAGGGCTTTTGGGTGGTAATGACATGCAAGCGATTGGTGAGCAAGATTTCTCGACTATGCAGTTATGAACGATGTCCTCCCTGGTGGCTTCACCGCAAAGTAATGCTAAAGCGGTTCCGGGGTGGAACAAAAGCCACGCGGCATGGGGGGGGGGTTTAGTTGGTAGTAGTGGTCTAATAAAAGAAATCTACTGTGCCCAACACTACCGTTGCCCAGCGATACGAGGACCAAAACCACCAACGCGCAACAAAAGACAAAAACAAAAGAACCAACAAAAAAAAAAAAAAAAAAAAAAAAAAACTACCACTATACACCAATACTACAGCTACTCGTACTACTACAACCACTTCTTTAAGTAGTACTCCTACTTTTGCCAGTAACTATAACTACTAATACTAATACTATTACGACTATAATTACTACGCTGACTATCGTTTTTAGCGCTAATATTACTACTACTTATAATACTACTACTAAAAGCGGTCAGAATAAGCAAGTTCACACGCCGGTCAGGCGCGAACTGGTCCAGCAAGTCCTGCGCAAGATTGCACCTGCTGAGGTTGCATTGCAGGATCACCGCCATTTTCGTTGAGCCTCTTTAGCAGGCCCTCTGACCGCTCTGCACCCAGCAGTCCCAGCGACGTGATGGGTGTCCGGCTTCGGGTTTACGTTCTTGCACAAGTATCACCGGACTTCTTTAGTGCTTTAGCTACTGGCCATATGTCTCCCTTTGCCGCACCTCCAGCACGCCCCGAACCTGTCGGGCCCGCCGCACTGGCTAGCAATGTGGCCAAACCCCAGGCACCTGAAGCAGCGCTCAACCTTAGGATTGAGGCGAACCCTGCGGCTCACCCACCCTATCTTGAGATGGTCCGTCCTGTTAAGGACCGCCGCCGCCGTTGCAGGTGCCTCCACGTAAGCAGCACGATTGGCTCTGATCGTGCTTGACGAAAGTCGAACAACCAGATCGGGGGCTGATCCCTCGCCGAAGCAGCCCTTGACCACTGCTTTAAACTCCTGCTTGGTGACCGTGGGGTCGATGTCCCGGATCTCCCAGGACAGCCGCGAGACAAGAGCCCGAACACCTCCAGCTTCGCCAACAGCCCCCCGCATTGCTGCGCTGAACTTTTCTCGACTCTCGCTGGAGGTGTTCTTCAGTTCGACAAGGACCGCACCAGTCCTTGTCTCCCTAATGGCCCTAAAAATAGCTCTCAGCGTCGCCACCTCGACCTTCCTAATGTAGGCCAGTACCTCAGCGTACTTTTTTCCCTCCGCTGGTTTAACCAAGACAGCCTCCGGTCTGCTCCTTGATCGAGGCAGCAACGCTTTTTTGGGTGACTGAACACCAGCAGCTGGACCCAGTTTTCTTTTTCCCCATCTTATTTACCTTATTTTTCGGACTTCTATATACTCATTATCCCCGCCTTCCTCTTTTTTATTCTCGTCTGCGCGCGGCAGGGATGCTTGGTTCTGTTTTCCCTCACCCTGACTTGGCTATTTTTTCCGTTTTATCGGGGCTCGGAGTGCTTGAACCAGCGTCCCTCTTTCTCTTATTATTAAGACTCCTAGCCAGTTTATTGCCTTGCTACTTTTTAGAGTCAGCGGTAGGCAAGAGATCTCCAATAATCTGTCTCCCCTGTTTGAGGCTCCGGAGAACACCGACTGCCACCGCAGCCGCCTCCACGCCACTCTTGATGTCATTCTGCGTAGTACTGTACTTTTGACACAGAGTTTGCAAAACCGACACCACCTCATAAATCGCCTCGACCGCCTGATCCTCGGGCGATTGCGCCACTTTATTCTCCATTGAAGCGCAACCAAAGCAGAATGCCTCTGACTCTGTGTCAGAGGCAAAGAGCCCAGCAAACTCCCTGCTCTTACCTATCCTCCTCTCCGTGGTTGTTTCTTAAAAAGCCATATATACAACAAAAAAGTTCGTCCCAAGATCCCAATCGACCCATCTGGATCCCTCACGTCTATGGAGGGAGCCGACGTGGTCCACAGCACATGACTGCAGGGCAGCGACAGACTAGGTTAGTAACCCCGGGATATAGCACGCCCTGACCACGCTAGCCCACCTTAACTCTCTCAAGCATTGGCAGGCAGATCGGGAATGCGACCGGACGACAGCACGATCAGACGAGGCGATAGTCAACCGGAACGTGGCAACCAGTGGCTACCCCATTCCGACCAACCACAGCCCCGCCGCACCGCGCCGCCGAAGCCAGACACCCTACCTACCCGGACCACGGCCCAAAGCCGGTTGACTGGACCTGCCTAGGTATCCAGCCTCCCGTCTTGCAGTCAGCAAGAGCCAAAGACAGTTCGGAACTCCTCAGCACGCAGCCTCGGATGCTCCCAGCAGCCCAGGATCTTTTTTTGGCCACTCACGGGTCGCACTGCAAGGCAAACGTGGCGGGCCCCTTTACCTAGGTCCGGCCTCCTAAGGGAAGGCCATAATTATTTATTTAGGAAGTCCTAGAAATGGTAAACTGGGTGGGAAGGTAGTGTAGGTGTGTATGATTGTGATATGTTTTACGTGTCTGTTCCGCATCCATGCAGAGGCAGTCACCGACATGGAAAGGTGCTATTGTATGTGTATGTAAGTGTTTTGAGGATTATGTTTCGGGATGAAGGACATTAGAAACGTTTAAGACGGGACAATGTGTGAAAATTGTTCGTGTTTATGTGTGGTGATTGCGGTCAACAACAAAGCCAGTAGGACCCATCCGTCTGACACACCAGTGCCCAAGCATAAGCTCGTGATCCAGGAACCCGGTACCAGATGGTTTCTGCTGTGCTTTCTAGAGCAAGCAACCATATAGTCTCATCAGTAAGCTAGTGTCAAATAGCCCACCACGTCTCTTTTATTCTTAAGATGTTCAGCCTTTTAAGCGGTAGTAGCCCTGGATTATCCAGGCCATCGCATTGGCCTCACCTCCCAGAGATCACGTAGCACAAGCAAGCAGCAAGGCGTCGACGGCCCAAACGAGTGAATCAGACCGGGCCCCGTCGATTTTCTGTCAGTGTAATGTGTAGACATGAAAGGAATGTGTTTACCGCCACTTACCTCTATACATGGCTAGTTGGTATGCCGTTAGTGTTGAAGCCCCCTTACCCGACCTAGGCTGCAAGCAGCACGGTCAACGAGAAGATAAGGCATACCATGGAGGGGGAATAGTAGTAATAGTAGTAGTAGTAGTAGTAGTAGTAGTAGTAGTAGTAGTAGTAGTAGTAGTAGTAGTATTAGTAGTAGTTGTAGTAGTAGTAGTAGTAGTACTAATAGTAGATGTAGTGGTAGTCGTAGTAGTAGTAGTAGCAGTAGCTATAATAGTAGTTAATATAGTAGTAGTGATAGCAGTAATATCAGCGTAACTGTAGTAGTAGCAGTTGTGGTAATAGTCCAATTAGACGTAAACGTAATGGCAGTAGTAGCGAAAGAAGTTTCAGTAGTAATAGTAGTAGTAGTAGTAGTAGTAGTAGTAGTAGTAGTAGTTGTAGTAGTAGTAGTGGTAGTAGTAGTAGTAGAGGAAGTTTCATAAGAAGTGAAAATTGAAGCAGAATAGTGGAGGAAGTTTTATGAGAAGTAAAAATCGTAGTATTAGCAGTAGTGGTAGTAGTAATATTAGCGAGAGCAGTTGTAGGATAAAGCCATAGTGGGCAGATGGGCCCATCAGCTGATTCTTGACCTGCGGCCGTAAATGGAGCGAGATCACGATGAGATTAAATACTTTATTACCAAGTTTCTCTGTGGACACGTGCAGTTCAACGCCTATATTTATTGGATGGCGGTTAAATCATCTCTCAGATGCGAGTACTGCCCTCTGATGGATGATACCGTCGAGCATACGTTCTTTATGGGCGCAGGGTGGCACCTAAAGCGCGAGCTTCTTGCAGACCGTTTGGGCATGTACCCGGGCCTAAAAACATCGTCCCCGAGATTCTTAGCACCAAGGACGCATGGAGGGCTGTAGATTACTGTGTCCAGTCGGTTATCCGCCTTAAGAAGGAAAAAGAGAGGGCCACTAAACGTCAGGTGATGGCCCCCACGTAGGTAGTGCCCTGGGCTACGCAGCCAGTGAGCAGGCAGGATAATTCGTGCGTATCCACGCTGCGCTAAGCCTAATGGCTTATCAACAAGAAGAAGCACCGAACGAAAAACAGGCGTTTGAAAAACTAACCTGCGGTGAAGCCAAACACCAAAGTTGCCCTCCAGGGACCTCACGTCCATTCCAGAGCGAGTGTAGAGCGCGGCTCGTGCAGATCTAAGCTGCACTGACGGCAAAGTCATTATCAGCAAGGAGACGCACGTTGCCTAAAGGCTGGCGGATTGGAAGGTTGGACGAGATGTGCTGACCCAAGGGGGACCTTGTGCCCTTTCCTGGGCTCGTGGTCGGTCGGTACATGCCAGCGACTGGTGTTCGAGCTTGTTCGACAATGCTGTAAAGTACAATGCCCGCCCTGGTGGCTTTACTTTTAAGTAATGCTAGCACGGTGCCGGGTCGGAACAAAAGCCACGCGGCATAGGGTGTTATTTAGTGGGTATTACTGGATCCTTTCTGTTGAAATTTTTTTTCTTTTTTCTTTTTCTTCTATGAGAGGGCCTTACGTTAAATCCTGCACTACCGTAGACCCTGCGATGTGCGTAAATGCAATTTTCCTTCTACCACAAGGAAAAAAAAAAAAAAAAAAACTACTAATACAACTTGTACTACCATCAATTCTAATACAACTACAACTTCTACTACTGCTACTACCAGGATAACTACTACTTCTACCACTATCCTTAATACTATTATTGCTACAACTACTTTCACTATTACCAGTTGTACTACTGAAGGTACTAATGATACTACTATTATAACTATTTCTACATATTTTATGCATAATTCTATCACCATTACGACTAGAACTACTACTTATATTAATAATACTACTACCTTTTACAATACTGCTACATCTGGTTATACTAAAATTACCAATGATACAACTTTCACTTGTACTCATACTAGTAGTGGTGCTACAAATATTGCTACTTTTTCTACTACTACTACAACTATCAAAACTTCTACTACTACTACTACTACTACTACTACTACTACTACTACTACTACTACTACTACTACTACTACTGCTCTCACTACTCCTACTATTGCAATTAGTTAAGATACTACTACTTCTACTCATACTATCACTTTAAATACTACATAACTTTCACGAATACTTCCACTACTAAGAATATCACTACTGCTATTAGTACAACTACTACTATTTAGAATACTACCATCTCTAATTCTACAACTGTAATTACTACTACAACTTATATTCATATCAATTTTACTACTGCTGCTACTTTTTTTTTTTTTTTCTTGTGGTCGGAGGCATAATGCATTCACGCACACCGCAGGGTCTACGGTAGTGTGGGACTCAACGTAAATCCATTCTGTTTAGAAAAAAAAAAAAAAAAAAAAAAAAAAATTTTATAAAAAGGATTCAGCAATACCCACTAAATAACTCCCTATGCCGCGCGGCTTTTGTTCCACCCTGAAACTGCGTTAGCATTACTTCAGGGTGGAGACACCAGGGAGGACATCGTGCCTTACAGCATTGCCAAGCAAGCTCAAAGACCAGTCGCTGGCATGTACCGACCGACCACGAGCCCTGACAAGGGCACTAGGTCCCCCTTTGGGTCAGCACATCTCGTCCAACCTTCCAATCCGCCAGCTTTTGGGCAACGTGCGTGTTCTTGCTGATAACGACTTTGCCATCAGCGCAGCTTAGATCTGCACAAGCCGTTCTCTACACTCCCCCTTAAAAGGACGCACGGTCCCTGGAGCATCCGTGTTCAGCCTCACCGCAGGTTTGTTTTGCGAACGCCAGTTTTTCGTTCGTAGCTTCTCCTTGCTGATAAGCCACAAGGCTCAGTGTGGCGTGGATACGCACGGATTATTCTGCCTCCTTACTAGCCGCGCCACCCAGGGCACCATCTACGTAAGAGCCCCCACTCGGCGTTCAGCGGCCCTCTCTTCTTCCTTCTTCAAGAGTATAACTGTCTGGACACAGTCATCCACAGCCCTTCATACGTCCTTGGTGCTAAGCATCTCGAAGACGTTGTTCTTAAGTGTGGGTACCATGCCCAGACGGTCCGCCAGAAGCTCGCTCTTGCGGTACCACGTTGCGCACACGAAGAATGTATGCTCGACGGTATCATCCATCAGAGGGCAGTAGTCGCATCTGGGAGATGCTTTTACCGCTATCTAATGGAGATAGGCATTAAACTGGCCGTGTCCGGAGAGAAACTGGGGGAGGTTGTAGTTAATCTCACTGTGATGTCGCATCAACCACGGCCACAGGTCCGAAATCAGCCGGTGCGTCCATCTGCCCACGGCGAGCTCATCCTACTCCAGCTGCCACGTCGTCAACGTTTTCTCCCGCCTGTCGTCATCATTTTGGGTACTAGGGGACAGAAATTTCTCCCTGCGCTCTTGGGCAAACAACACAACGGGAATCGTTCGCGCAATTACCATAATAGCTGCGGAGGCAACCGTGCGGTAGGCGCACGCGATCTGGAGAGTTCCTAGACGCTGTACCGAGGTGAGCCTTCTCCGAACATCCCGTCTCGCCAGTGAATCCGCCCACACCTCCGAGCCGTACAGCACTATGGAGTTGGCAACCGTCGCGAAAAGTCATCTCTTTGCCTTTCGTGGGCCGCCAACATTCTGCATCAACCAAGCTAGCGCTGCCGCCTTTTTGGTCGCCTTTTCTGCTACTCTCCTGATGTACTCCCTGAAGGTGAGCCGAAAATCGACCCACAACCCGAGGTAGCGCAACACCGGACTGGCTCAGATCGCCTCACCCGCAACGTTTAGGCGAAAGCCACCACCAAACCATCTTTGCCTGGTGAGGACCACCATCTTTGTCTTTTCGATCGCGAGCTCAAAGCCGTGGTCCCGAAGCCATTCCGCCACTATCCTTACGGCCCACCGTCTTCTGCGCTCTGCCTCCTCACGGGATCTTGCTGTAACGTGCATCGCTATATCATCAGCAAAGCTTACTCAGCCCGACCCCCGGAGGCATTTCTAGGCGCAGAAGCCCGTCATACACGAGGTAACAGAGGTCCGGGCCAAGGGCCGAACCCTGAGCGACGCCCGACGACACACGCCTCTTCCTCTGACCGACGGTCGTGTTGTACCGGAGTACCCGAGCCTAAAGATAGCTATTCAGGATCCTTTTAAGATAGTCCGGTACATTCTGGCTCCTCAATGCCTTTCTTATGTCCGACCATCTGGCCGAGTTAAAGGCGTTTCTCACGTCAAGCGTCACCAGTACCACGGCACTTCTTGTCTTATGAGAGGGTTGCCAGGCCCATTTGACAGCCTTCAGAAGCTCAGCCACAGCCAACACGGTCGAACGACCCTCGCAAAACCCGTACTGGTTGTCCGAAAGAATGATGGCACCTCTTATACGATCTCGGATCAGCTTTTCAAAAATTTTCCCGCGTTGACCAGCTTACAAAGCGGCTGGAATGACGACGGGTTAAGGGGGGGTAGTTTGCCCTTGTCCAATAGAACGAGCCTTTGGATCTTTTAACGCTTACTGAACACGCTGACGCGCAGGCACGCGTTAAACATGTCCAGCATAACGTGTGGTCGCTCCTTAGTCTGTCCTGTTGAGGACCACCGCCGCCGTTGCAGGTGCCTCCACGTAGGCAACTCGATTGCCTCTGATCTTGTTTGACGAACGTCGCACAACCAGATCGGGGGTTGATTCCTCGTCGAAGCAGCCCTTGACCACTGCTTTGACATTCTCCTTGGTGATCGTGGGGTCGATGTCCCGGAGCCCCCAGGACAGCCGCGGGACAAGGGCCCGAACCCCTCCAGCTTCGCCGACAGCCCCCCGCATTGCTGTGGTGAATTCGTCTCGACTCTCGCTGAAAGTGTTCTTCAGTTCGACAAGGACCTCACTAGTCCTCGCCTCCCTGATGGCCCTAACCCCAGCTCCCAGCGTCGCCACCTCGGCCTTCTTCATGAGGGCTAGTATCTCAGCGTACTTTTTCCTCTCTGATGGTTTAACCAACACAGCCTTCGGCCTGCCCCTTGATCGAGGCGGCAACACTTTTTAGGGTAGCTGAACTCCAGCGGCTGGAGCCGGCTTTTTTTTCCCCATCTTATCCTTCTTATTTTTCCGGACTTTTGTCCACTCATTGTCCCCGCCTATCCCCTTTTTATTTCCGTCTGTGCGGGGCAGGGGAGCTGGGTTCTGTTTTCCCCCACCCTTGCAGGGCTTTATTATTTCCGTTTTATCGGGGCTTAGAGTACTCGAACCAGCGTCTTTTTTCCTTTTATTATTTAGACTCCCAGATAGTTCTTTGCCTTGCTGCTCTTGAGAGTCAGCGGAATGCGAGAGATCTTCAACAAGCTGTCTCCCCTGTTTGAGGCTCTGGAGAACACCGACTGCCTCCGCGGCCGCCTCTACGCTACTTTTGATGACTACTGCTGCTACTACCTATACTACTTCTCCTTCTACTACAACTATAACAACTTCTACTACTACTGCAATTACTACTAATACATCTTCTACTTTCAATTCGTATTCGTCTACGGCTTAGACCACTAGCACGCCGTACTAAAAAGTTCAGCCAGTGGTCGAGAACGAAACGAGTTCGTTTCTTCTCCTTTTTTTCTTTTATTCCCTAT
>JAPYYV010005643.1:0-17916 GCA_030522625.1 Copidosoma aretas | reverse complement strand
CACTACTATGTGAAAAGCTTGGTAAGTAGTACAGTATTTTTCTGCTATACATGTATTTGATTATCATCAAGTAAAAGACACTAAAATTATTTAATATATTGATAAAAGCCTATACTGGCTTCCTGTGGTACCCTGTCTTCCACCTTCCATAAATCTTGACACACTGTATCAAGCTTGCCATCGCATAATATAGAAGCGTATCAGTGCAAGTATCAGTCGCATTCGTCTACGGCTAAGATCACTAGCACGCCGTACTGAAGAGTTCAGCTAGTGGTCGAGAACGAATCGAGTTCGTTTCCTCTCCTTTTTTTATTTGATTTCTTATTTTCCTTTACCTTTCTTTACTAGCGCAACGTATAAATTAATGGCTAGTAGCAAAATTATACTTGTCCTATACTATGCACAGAGTGAATAAATCGTATTATCTTGTAAATCTTAGTAAGTTTTACACTACTATGTGAAAAGCTTGGTAAGTAGTACAGTATTTTTCTGCTTTACATGTATTTGATTATCATCAAGTAAAAGACACTAAAATTATTTAATATATTGCAAGGCTTGACCTCACTGTCAGGAACTCGGGAAGTTCAGCAACGTTCAGGCGACCCGGCAACAGGGGCACGATCATCGATCTTCCTCTCGCAACGCCACGTGTTGCGGCCGGAATGTGTGACTAGAAGGCCCTAAAGAAGTACACGGCAGCCTATTAACAGTATATCACCTTTATCATAAAGAAAGAAAACGGTGCATTTCTCGCTAAGCGCTTTGAAGGCTCGCTGCTGGGTGAAATGTGGCAAAACTCAATCGAGATACGGTGCAGGAAGCCATTGCAGACGCGCCACCTTTTGCTGAGCTAAGTTACATCTTCGATACGGCAGGAGCCAAGGTGCTAGTGTAGAGCACCATGAGACGAGTCAAGGAATTGTGTGACACGTGTATGCCGAAAAGGATCACCAGACCAGGTCAGCGGTCGTGCTACTGGTGGACAGCCGAAACCTCTGACCTCCGCAGGGAAGCGCAGCTCCTTCGGCAGGTTGCGCAGCAATGTCGAAGCCTTGCCGACGCGGAGATGCCTGCCGCTGCGTATAGGCAAGCAAAAAAGAACCTGGCGAAGGCAATCAAGGTAAGCAAGAACCGGTGCTGGCGCGAACTCATTGCAGAAGTAGATAAAGACAGGTGGGGTCTGGGATATCGAATCACGGTCAAAAGACTGCGCGGTTTCGATCCTGCGACCTCGTTGGAGCCTGCCTTTTTGGAGAGCGTGGTCTCCTACCTCTTCCCGTAACACCCGGGGGGGAGTTAGGAGTGCATTTAAGGGGAAAAAGTCCCTCTCTCCACGCTTAATGAATTGAGGGAAGCTGTGTAGGGGATGCCTGGTCGAAGGGCCCTGGTCCCGACGGGGTGCCAGCCGAAGTCCTGAAGGTCATTGCCGCGGAAGAGCCACACGTTCTGCTGTACAAGAGTAACGCGTGCATGCGTGCCAGAGTGCTAAGTGGACATTAAAAGATCCAATAGCTTGTCCTTCTGGATAAGGGAAACCATCCCCCCTGGTTCCTTTGTCATTTTGGCCGCTGTGTATGCTGGACACTGCGGAAAAATTGTGCGAGAGGCTAATCAAAACTCGTATACGAGAGGATACCAGCCTCTTGGACAACCAGTATGGGATCCGTCAGGGTCGTTTAACGGTCATTGCTGTGGTCGAGGTGCTAGAGGCGGTCAAAAGAGCATGAGTGCTATCTCATAAAACGAAAAGTTCCTGTGTTCTGGTAACCCTCTACGTCAAGAATGCTTTCAACTCGGCTTGCTGGTTCGACATCAGAGAGGGAGACAGAATGTACCGGATTATCTTAGAAGGATCCTTGATAGCTATCTTCAGGATCGTGTTCTCCGGTACGACACTAAGGTGGGACAGAGGGAGAGGCGTCTGACGTCGGGGGTTGCGCAAGGCTCTGCACTGGGCCCGTACCTCTGGAACCTCGTCTACGATGATCTTCTACGCCTAGAAATGCCTCCGGGGGTTGGTCTGATGGGCTTCGCTAATGACATTGCGGTGCACGTCACAGCAAGATCCTGTGAGGAGGCCGGGCGCAGGATACGATGGGCGGTGGCGATGGTGGCGGAGTGGCTGCGGGATTACGGTTTCGAACTGGCCATCCAAAAGACGAAAATGGTTGTTCTTACCAGGCAGACATGGTTCGGCACGGATTCCCGCGTGAATGTTGCACGTAAGGCAACATACGCAAGCACGGTGGTACGCTACCTGGGAGTGTGGGTCGACTCTCGGCTTACTTTATGGGAGCACATCAAGAGAGCAGCCGAATAGGTCGCCATGGTTGTGGGAGCGTTGTCTCGGTTAATGCTGAATGTTGGTGGCTTGTGAGAAGCCAAAACACGGCTTCTAGCGTCGGTCACCAATTCGATACTGCCATACGGCTCGGATGTGTGGGCGGGTCCGCTGGCGAGACAGGATGTCCGGGAAAGGCTTATCTCGGTACAGCGTCTTAGATCTCTCTGGATCGCGTGTGCTTACGGTACGGTTTCCTCCACAGCTGTTATGGTAATCGCACGGACGATTTTCGTTCTGTTGCTTGCACGAAAGCGCAGAGAGAAATTTCTGTTCTTCGGTGCCGAAAGTAGGGTGAAGCTGGAGTGGGTAGATGGACACACCGGCTCATACTGGTCCTGCGACCGTGGCTGGAGAGAGGGCATGGTGAGGTTAACTACTATCTAGATGCGCTTACTGCCCTGATTTGGATGACAACGTCAAGCATACGTTTTTCGTTTGCCAGAGATGGCACCAAGAGCACGAGCAACTGGTGACCTGTCTTGGCGTGCCCGTCACCCCTGGAAACACCTAATTCGAGATGCTTCGCACCGAGGACGGGTGACGGGTGAAGGGCGGTAAATGGGTATGTCAAGTCAGTGTTGCGCAAAAAAAAGAAAGAGGTGAGAGCTGCTGCGTCTGATGCTGGGGCCCCTAAATAGGTGCGGTCCCAGCTGCGTGGTGACACAGTAGGACTAAAGAAAAAGCGCGGCTCGTTCAGATCTTAGCTGCACTGACGGTAAAGTCGTCTTCAGCAGGGAGACGCATGTTGCCCAAAAGCTGGGGGATTGGAAGGTTGGACGAGATGTGCTGACCCAAGGGGGATCTTGTGCTCATTTCAGGGCTTGTGGTCGGTCGGTACATGCCAGCGACTGGTGTTTGAGCTTGCTCGACAATGCTGTGAGGTACGATGTCCTCTCTAGTGGCTCCACCCTAAAGTAAGGCTAACACGGTTTCGGTGTTAAATAAAAGCCACGCGGGATAAGGGGTTATTTAGTAGGTAATGGTGGATCCTTTCTGTTAGAATTTTTTTTTTTTTTCACGTTAAGTCCCACACTACTGTAGACCCTGCGGTGTGCGTGAATGCATTTTTCCTCCTACCACAGAAAAAAAAAAACTTTTTTTTCATGGTGTGCGTTACCTCGTCGTAGACCGTGCTGCTTGCAGCCTAGGTCGGGTGAGGGGGCTTTAAAGAACTAACAGCACACTGACTCGCCATGTATGGACGTAAGTGGCGTTAAATACATTTCATTCATGTTGACGCATTACACTGACACAAAAGCGGTGGCACTTGGTGGGATTCTCTCGTTTGGGCCGTCAGGGCCTTGCTGCTTGCTTGTGCAAAGGGATCTTTGGAAGGTTAGGCCAATGCGAGAACCTGGATAATTCTGGGCTACTACGATTGAAAGGGCTGTAGGTCTCTAGAATAATAAAGACGTGGTGGGCTGGTTAACACTAGCTTACTACTACTAAAGATACTATATGTCGGCCTGCACTACAAAGCACATCAGGAACTAGCTGGTACTGGTTTCTTGGATTGCATGCTCGTAGTTAGGTGCTGGCAGGTCAAGCGGATGGATCCTGGCGGTTTTGTTGCTGCCTGCAATTACTACACATACACACAAACACTTTTTACACATTGTCCTGTCTTACACGACTCTAATGTCCTCTATCCCTAAACATAATGTTCAAAACACTTACATACACATACACTAGCACTATCCCGTATTGGTGACTGCCTCTGCATATACGTGGAACGGATACGGGAAGCACATCACAGTCGTACATACCTACACTGCCCTTTCACCCAGTTTACCATTTCTGGAACTTCCCAAATAAATGTTAATGGCTTTCTCTGAGGAAACCGGCCCCGAATGAAGGGGTCCGCTGTGTTCGCCGTGCTATGCAAGCCGTGAGCGGCCAAAAGGAGATCCTGGGCAGGCAGGCGCATCCGGGGTTGCGTGCCGAGATGACCCAAGCTGTCTTTGGCTCCTGCTAACTGCAAGACTGGAGACTGGACACCTAGCCAGGTCCAGTCAACCGGCTTTGGGCCGCGTTCTGGGTGGTTGGGTTGCGTAGCTTTGATGGTGCGGTGCTGCGGGGCTTTGGTTATCGGGGCGGGGTAGCCACCGGTTGCGACGTCGTGATTGGCTTCCGACTTGCAGAGTCATGCCGTCGTACAGTGGCGTTTCCGATCCTCCTAGTCTGGTCCTGTCAAGTGCGTCCTGTCTCGTGATGTCTGCCGGAAACTCTCGAGAGAGTAGATCACTTCCTTGTTGGGGTGCAAAGCTTGATGAAGTGGAGGTAGGCTAGCGTGTCAGGGCGTGCTTTACCCCGATATTACGCACCGAGTCTGGTGCCGCCTCCTTCAGACATGTGCGGGGGAGGCTACGTCGTCTGCTTTCATAGACGGAAGGATCCAGATAGGTCGTTAGGGATATTGAGGTGAAGGTCTCAATACAGGTATGGCTCTCAAATTACCAACTACAGAAGGATTAGGTGTAGCAGATAAGGTCCTGACAAATTTGTCAGACTCTGACATAGGGTCAGTCAACTCGGGCACTACTGGAGGACAGTCACAGGCTGGACAAGATCTGCAGACCAGTTCGGAGGACGCTTTGCTTGATGCACTGCAGAAGACTATGTTAGCTCTGAGAGATCTGTGCAAGAAGTACGGCACTACTCAGAGTGGCATAAAATCGAATGCCGAAGCCGCGGTTCAGATGATGGACAACCTCTGCCGCATTCGGAAAAAGCAGCAGAAGAATTTGGCAAATTCCGATCTAGCAGCTAAAAAGGCAAAAGAAAAGGAAGAGATACACCGACGGAGGTATTTCTAGTCCAATAGACGATGCGAGAAAGCCTAATAATGAATCTGGAAGCGGGAAAAATCCACTGTCCCTATTAAACAAAAAGGGGCTAAAAATATGACACCGGAGGATCCAGAAAAATGGACCGAGGTGTAAAAAAAAGAATAGGAGCAAGACAAATAAGGAGAAAAAGAAAGTGGCGGGAGAAAAGTCTCACAATAAGGCACAAGCAAAACGCCCAAGGATCAGATTAGAGGCAGTGTTGGTCAAATCGGCAGAGGGCAGGAAATATGCCAAAGTCCTGGCCCTTATAAAAAGGTTGACGTCCGCGACTCTCGAAAGATGTAAAAACATAGCTCATATAGACTGCTAAACTGCATGCACGCACGTATACATATACTTGTCGTTCTTTCTCTCTCCCTCTCTTTCCACCTGTAGCTTGTGCTGATACATATATATGGTTACTCTCTCTCGTCTCCCACCTCCACATCCTTCACTATCCCTATACTTTACGACTCTCTAATTCGTTCGCTTTCACGCTCGTGCGCCATTAGCTTTGCTTAGGGTGCACAATCCGACGTATCAGCATTTTAATATACCTACACATAGTATTACGCAAAATGAGCCTCAAAAATAGGTAACGCTATAAAATGTTTATTCCCCAAGTAGAAAGGTCTAGGCCCTGCATAAGATCTTTTCACATAAAAAAAGGAAGAACACTACTATTAAGATTCGTCAGTCGACAAGGAATAATTTTAAGGTGACAAGTGAGAAGTTGTTAGCTGTTGTCCTCCCACCAGGCACAAAGCTCTCTGACATGTCCTCCAATCCTTTCTTTTGTCCCGACTAGCGGCTTGGGCCCTCTTTCTCTCGTCCTGACCCGCGGCTTAGGCCCCCTTTTCTCTCGTCCTGACGAGCGGCTCGGGCCTCCTTCCACTCGCCCTGATCAGCGACTGGTGCCTCCTTCCTCTTGTCATGACCAGCGGCTTGGGCCGTCTTCTTCACATCCTAACTAGTGCTGGTGGCTCGACCTACTTGTACACCAGCACTAAGAGTCACGGTACCAGACCCGTACACGTGCACGTACTCAAGTCTTAAACTTATTACGCACTAACGGTCTTAAGCTTCTACCAGAAAAATCCTTGCAAGCGGAACAAAATGAAACTGGGATAACGTGATCTTTAACAGACATTTTTAGTCCCGCGATGATTTTAGTATAGGGCTTGGCTCCAGACTGCGTCTTACGCGCTTGCTGTAGATCGTACTACCGACGCTGCAGCCTGCTAACAGTTAGGCATTTATTTTCCTCTCTCTTTCGCGCTTTCTTTATCCTTACTTAATGGCACAGTATATGTTAGATGTCACACGTGCGTCGTTTACTTGTTCTGTGGAGATACTGCCGCCAAGACGCCAAGTATCAAGACGAGTAGAAAAACTGTTGAATCTGGAAACTGATTTCCAAAGGGGCATTTGAGATATTGTGAGTTATCGAACTTATCAGTTAGTAAAAAAATATGATAACATGTCAAAGCTCTGTTCATCATCGGTAAAATAGTGTATAAAGTTTATTTTGAACATATCCCGTTAATGGTATAAGATAGGCATGAAATATTAAAAATACCCCTCTGGAAATAAATTTCGATATTTAGCGGATTTTCTACTCGTCTATCTTAGCTCCCGCCTTTCTAGGCTATTATCCAGTGGCATCATAAGGGCGCTTGACTGTGGTAGAATTATCGTCTAAATACCATAACAAATTAAATGAACAAGGTCAACTGCCGGTAATACTGCCACAGTCAAGAGCCCTGGTCGTTATCCTCTCTCTCTCTCTCTTTCTCTCTTTCTCTTTGTCACTCCCTCTTTCTATTTGATTCAAAGAAAAACAAGCAATATAGAATACTAGCTATAGGGTTTGTGCATAAATTTCTACTGGTATGCATACAATGAAAATCGCAGCCCATCATCTGGAAGAAACGTTCCTCAAGCTCCATTTTTCTGATTGTTTTGAACAAAATAGTGAACTTTTTCGATATTTTTCTAAATTCTTAAAATTTATTGATATATATTTAGAGAAGTAATCTATCTATTAAGAACCTAATCAATTGATGACAAAGAAAGACAAGCAATTTATTTTTGGAAAAACGTACCTAGCAGTAACTTGAACTGTTTGGAAAACTGTTCTTGTAAAAGTGAAGAAAGCATGATGAAAGAGTGAATACGGAGAAAAATAGTATTTTTATGCATATGACATAAACTTAAAAATAAAATAAATTATTGTCTTGTAAAAATTTTTTAATTTTGTCTCATCACGATTCGTGTCACAGACTTGCAAATCTGTTGAGCGATAACTTTTTGGCACGGAACGAGGTACGACTTAAATTATTATGGTTGAAAATAAGTATCTAAACTATATCTTTGCATATCAAAATATAACATGGCAATAACCGGTGCATGCATGACGTAATTGACGTCATTGAAATTATTGTTTATCCCCATTTTATTTAGCATCACTACCCTTAGGGTGACAGTACATGGACCTCTTAAACTTGTAGTTTCAAGCCACTTAATATGAGTGCACGAGAGAAGCAAGAATAATATGTTGTCTCTCTCGCACTCTTACATGTTGATTTAAACCTGCAAGGTCAAGACGTCTATGACAGGCGCCCTCAGAGTAAACTTAAACAGCTAATCACATGCATTATGAACTAGTTCTTAATATGGCTGGGCTCTAATCCAACATGGCTGGATCCTGTAGATCATTTCCCATTTTTAAAAAAAGGACCGCAATAATACTAGACCAATAATACATGCGGCAAGGGTACAGTCCTACACAGGACAACTCTACAAAAGCACTTTTTACCAGATGGAGCCACTATTTACAGTTATAGTGATATCAGGTGTAGAGTGCTTGTGTAGAGTTGTCCCGTGTAGGACTGTATACGCAACTTTAAAACCTTTTTGTACATCAATATTTATGAGGTACCATCACCTTGATAAAAAAAAACAGTATTTGGAGTCAACAAAACTAGTAGTATTAGAGACCAATAGAAACCAATAAAAAATTCCATCAATTGGTTTCTTATCGGTTTTTGTACCCGTAAAACCGGATAAAAATCTGACTAGTTCTAAAATGGTTTTTCCAAGTTGTTTTTTTTAACCAGGATGGGATTGAACGTAAATAAATCAACAACGTTAGGCTCTACCATCCAGATAGCAACATCAAAACTGGGGGCCTAAAGTATTTTTGTTAAAAATAAAAAAAATAAATTACTTTGATTCTTATTAAAATTCCAAGTAAAACATTTTAGTCCTACAGTTTTAGTGTGGCCATCAGGATGGTAAACCTAAAGTTGTTGATTTATCTATGTTCGATCCCATCTTGGTTAAAAAAAACCACTTGAAATATCCGTTTTAGAACTGGTCAGCTTTTTATACGGTTTTACGGGTGCAAAACCGATAAGAAACCAATAGAAAATTCTTATTGGTTTTGATGAAATATTTTATTTGTTTCTATTGTTCTCCAATACTTGGGAAGTAATTAATTTAAAAAAAAATTACAACGACTCGACAGACTTCTTTTTTAATAGGCGTTAGACGCTGGTCTCTGAAGAAAACCGCAATATTACCCTAACTTTCCCCTTTCTACGTGCCCTAAAGGTAGCTCCCTAGAGAAAAAATAAGTTAGGATGTATGTTTAATTTTATAGATTTTGATCTGCTAAATTTAATAGTATCCCTGTTTATACGCCAAGCCTGCAAAAATCTCGAGAAATTTTAAATCAAAGTTTCAATTTTCAATGTTAGCTCTGACGTAATAGCATTAAAAATTATGGAATAACTTAGCAAATAGATTATGAAGTTCTTGTAGGAAATATCCTTTTGTTCTGTGGAACGTAAAAGACAAATACACTTCTGCAAGATGTACATATATACCCATGGGTACGTGTGCTTGACTGCAGGAGCGGGCTTTGCCTACCTCGGCTACACTCGGCTGCACTCGGGATTCGGTAATCTTACTGTTAAACTTTTAATATCTATATGTAGACAAAGAAGCTACTTTAAGAAAGTTCATCAGGATGGTGTTGTATAAAGAAGGAGCTTTATAGGGGATTTCTATAAGTTTAGGATTGACCGAATATAAACGAATAAAAAGGCAGTTGGCGCATATCATGACTCCCTCATTATGTATAAGCGACGAAAATTGCAATAACTAAGTGATCAAGAAAATTTACATCTTACCAAGGTACTAAATGAATCAGGTCTACCTCCAGCTTGAACTATCAACACTGATGTGGACCTATTTTTTCGTTCGGCAGCCTTTGACTTTCGTGATTTCATTAGAAAGAGGAATATTTTAACTAGATGATTTCAGTTATTGTAGCATGTAACCAAACATTTACCCGAAATAAAAGCTATTACGTTCGGAAATAATAAAAAGTACCCGATAAAACCCGTGTAATAAAATGGAATTTTAAATGAGTTTTTTTTCGATTTTGGTAGACAACATGCCCTGAAATTTTGCTTGAAATGGGATCTGTAGATTTTTTCAGTCTTATTTTGCTGTAGATTTTAACCTTGGTGCAGTGGCTCAACTTTATAACGAAAAAGATGATGAGCCTTCTGAAGATACGTAACGCACGTTTGTATTCCTTACTGCCTCTCTACGTAATTATTTGAGAAAAATGAGACTAGTTGCATATTGCAGGTGCTAGGATCTTCGGCAGGTGCACAAGACTTCCATAGGTTGGTACTGATAGACCCCGCAGCCAAGCAGAGCCACTGGGATCGACATAATAGTGGTGGAGGACAGGTCTTGGCAGTCTCTGTCTCTCTCTCACATCATGTCTATAGAGAGTCAGAGAAAAAGTGACAAAGTTCGCAAAGACCCGTCCTTTACCCCCAATATATCGACCCTATCGGCTCTGCTTCGCTGCGTGGACTGTCTGTATAAGTCTATGGGGATTTTTCGGTGGGACAGGAAGCACAAAGAAAAGTAATAAAGTATTAGAGTGAGAGAAAGCACACATAAATTATATGATACGAGAGGGATAAAGAGAGAGAATGTCATTAAGTGGGATAGCACAGTAAACTAACCGGTTGTTACTGTTTCACACTATTGACACACTTGCAAGTACGTAATAAAACGCATTTATGTGTGTGATGTGTCATTATAGGATTATAACGCGTTATTTTAACTTGTTTTAAGGGTGTAAATAATACAATTACATCTTTAAATACGTAAAAAGTGATACAAGATTTCCTTACCTAAGTGTATAAAGACTATACACTTGAAGTGTGTGTATAGTGTGCTTTTGTTAGTACATGGAGCAGTTGAATTCTAGATATCATATGGGAATAGTAAATAGCAAAGGTGATACACAATATAGACTAAGCAGCTGGCATGAGTTCAGGTTATATCTTCCCTTCCGCTGGAAAAATTTTTCATAGGTGCAAAACGTGCAATACGCTTAATACCTAAGTGCATAGATTCTACACACCTAGATGCATAATTTGCCTGTAATACTTGTTACACATTTACAAACGCGTAATTTTACGCATAAATGTGTATAATTCGCCATTATGCATGTAAAACGCGTTGTTTAAACTCATTTTTAGTGTAAAAATAATAAAATCACGCTCTTATACGTGCGTACAATGTGTTACAGAACTGACGCTCTTAAGTGTGTAGAAACGATGTACTTAAGTTTTTATGATGGGCACCCTTTTAATAAATAGACAATTCAAGAATACGATGGCTATTAGGAAGTTTTAAATAATTAGCAATTAGGTTTTTTACTTACCATGGAGCTAATATTTTACTTAGCGCACTTGGAAAGAAAAATGTCGCTTGATACACGGGCACAAACCTAGAAAAACCGCGCCCTTCGGGAGCAAAATTTTCACTTTGTGGTCAAGGTACGAAATATACTACCATCAACCCCCGGGGTTTTTTAATGCTTGCTGTGCTCTTGGTCGGGACAGCAGAATTTGCCACTAATGTACATCCAGCTAAGGCGATCACAACGTCTCAGGAATATAGATTAAGAGATCTAGAGTTTTAATAAAAACGCTTATATATTTCAGCGGAAAAATTATTTCCTGTGAAAGTAGCCTAGGTTTTTATTTGTCCTTTTTAAGAAACTGCAAGATTTTTTGTTTGAAATGTGTTTGAAAAATTTGTAAAGTTTGGAAAATCGGTTTTTTGAAATAGCGCTAGAAGTTTAAATTGTACAAAAAAATAATTTGCTTAAAAAATGTAGCTTTAAAATAGATCTACAAAAAAATATTTACAATCAATCCATCCTTTCGTTCGCAAAGTTAAAAAAACAACTATGAATGGCGTATTTTTAGATTGTTAATAACAATGAAACCCACCAACCAAATATTTTCGAAAATTATGATAATTGTGTGTCTTGATGTAGTTAATGAATACTGGAAATTTTAAGTCGATATCACTAATAGTTTTTGCAAAAAGCTATTTTTTATTGAAAAGAGTTTTTCTAAGATCGCTTTAATTTTTTTTTTAACCAACTAACACCTATAATTTTTATTAGATTCTCGTCTCCAAGAGTTACTTCATCACGTACAAAGTTAATTTAAATTATTTTCGCAAATTTCATTGTTTTAAAAGTAGTTTAAAAGACAGGTACGTTTGACAGTCTATGCAAATAGAAGAATTATAGCATTTTTAGTCGTAAAACGTTGAGAGTAGGCGCATATTATAACTTCTATTTTTCTTGATATAGAAAATCATTCTAACAGGATTTACAACAAATGGTGGCGGTTCTGACGCATTCTCTCTTAAAGCTTACTATTCTACACGATCAAGAAGCCAGTATCGCTGAGGCACAGCAGTGCCACTACTTTTGCGATGTACGGTATATCATGTACCCTGAGGGCGCAGTCCCATCATAGACACGGAATCCGCAGCACTCCCTCTGGACGTTGTAGCTGACCAATAAAAAGAGTTTCATGCTCAACATTCTGCTTACGCGTAAACGACAGTGACAGAAGAACGAAGCTGCCGAACGTAGAACGTAACCAATAACTTTATCTTTTCATCACTCTCCTGGATGTTTTGTGCTACTTTTTTCTTTTTAGTTTATTAATAATTTTAAATTACAGCATACTAATCATATGTGTGCGATTTTATGTTACAAAAATAGCTAGTATATTTAGCTTGAAACATGTAACATAGACCATATAAACCAAAAACTTTAGAAAGTTCTGTTTTGTCAATTGCACTTTGTTCACATAGGAGCGAAAAGTCCGTACATATCTCATCGTAATAGTAAGTGAGAAAGAGACAGCAATACGTATACTATACTTCTGTCTCTATCGTACAGACTGTTAAAAAAAGATCTGTACAGACTTTTTGCTGCCATGTAAATGGATAATTGACAAAACGTTACCAAACTGTCCTTTAAACTATGCAAAAAGACCGTATAGTGCGTTGCGGACTCCATATATCTCATGTGACCACACCCTTTTTTGTTAAAAGAAGCCACATTGAAAAACCACACACCCGAGCCACACGGAGTAACCACAAACTAATTTGTCATTTTTTTACTCCATTTCAATGAAGTTTTTAATCCCAAATCATCAGGGGGTTTCGTAATAAGACTAAATGGTTTTGGAAGAACCACGTTGAACTTAGAATCATAAAGATTCAGTTATTAAAATTGCAAAATAATAGCTGCTAATATTTAGTGCAATAAAATATGTGTTTTTGAAAGGTTTTGCCATATTAACCAAGGTTTTATCATAAAAACCACATTGTCATGTAGAGCAAAACAACCACATAAAAACTGAGTATAAAACCACATGTTAGTTCGTGGTTTGTACATGAGGTTTTGGTATGTGGTTTTTCAATATGGACTTTTTCAACAGCTATTACCGTATGTGATTCTAAAGCTATCCAGACTTAAAGACTAATTTAACTAATATTCAGATTCATAATCTGATCGTAACTTCTTAATATCTAACTCTATTGTAAAATAGCTTTCTAATTAATTAAAAAATTTCGACTTTATGACTTTACACAATCATGAACAAAGATTTTTTAGAAATCGTCTGGGTGGTGTGTTATCATTGGAAAACTAACCATCTACGCTAGTAGGTGCTCGCTTGTACGTCAAGACATAGTTAGTTGGGGAGGCTTACATGTTATTAGAGTATGCTTTAACGCTAAGAAAGGTTACCCATATTTGTGAACTATCGAATAACCAAATGTAAATAATAGCTGAGAAATAAGGTACAGGTACTATACTGTAATTATACAAGCTCCCTTGCATATGTTTCTTTCGAAATGTAAACTATTTTTTCTGCAAACTTCGGTTTGGACACATTTTGGTAGTGACGTAACATAGTTGTTGTAAAACTTCCCACATTTGTTACCAAGAGATATACACAATGATGAAATAGCGATATTTAACGGTATAGTGTATTGGAATGACGTAAATTTAGTCATTCAAATGGCAGTAGCGTATTTAGTTTTATGCGTATTTTATTAATTTATATATTCTATACTAAATATGTCTTCACACATATTTGCAGAAAATTAATTAACTTTTAATCTGCATATGCGTGAGACTAACGTTATAAAATAAAATGTAACTTTTAAAATGTAAAATTTTCCGAAAATAAGGTTTGCCGAATGTATTTTACCAAATAACAGTTTGCCGAAAATTGTTAATCGTAATTCAAGAAATTTTATCTCAGAGAAATAACTATTCGGCTTATTAAAATTTCGGCTAGCTAGTTTCGACCAAAAAAATTTTTAATACGTTAGTAAGTCAGTAAGTATTATTTTAGTATAATATTAACCTCTCGTTCGGTTTTTATCTTCACGCACATGACGACCATGAATTGTTGGCAAAGCTCATGACACTGGAGAGTGACGTTGTCTGGACCGCGTCTCATCATCAGACAATACTTATAGTAATAATTCTAGCTAGAATTCTTGTCTGTTTCGGCTCCTGTAATAATATGTTCATAGATATTATTTTTGAAAAACCCATTAGCGCCGAAGACTTCTAATGTATTAGTGAGTTTTCATCGCAATTATTAACTGTTTTGCAAAAAAACTTTTAGCTAATAGTAATAGCTCAAAGTACAACTATTTGACCTTTTTTTTTTGCATACTTTAAATATATCATTCGTCATAACACTATGGAAAAAAGTCAGAAAAAAATTTTTTTTTTCAACATCGGTTTTTTGTGTTTACATTGGTTATTTAATTTTTCCTTAAAATCTGACAGAAAACTTGACGAAATATTCAGAAAAAGCTTCAATTTCTACATCAAAATATATAAAAACTAAATTTCGTAAATTCCAATAACATGAAAAATAATCGCGTTCAAAAGTCGCTAAAAGACTGGAACGCTTCGACGTTAATGGGTTAAGTAATGATATTCAAAATTAATTAAGTATTATAATGAATAAATTACATTGTACCGCTTTCCGTTGCTTAATATTCGTGCATTATTTATCTTGTCTCTTTTAGAACATTGGTTGATGTTAAAGAGCGTTGTATGAAAGCTGTGTATTAGCAATAAACTCAAAATTATAATTTTTTTCTTACATCACGATTTATTGCGTAACTGTACGCTTGCAAACCATAATTCTAGCAACATCATCAACAGCAGTTGCAATAAACTAACAAATAGAATCTTACGCAGATTATGTATGAGGATTATTGATAATAGCATGATCGTCAATTTGTAATTTAAGCAGATGTGTTTTGAATAATTTCCACAATGCATTCTGCTAATTGAATAAGGCGTTTAGCTAACCGACGAAACACTTGGAAAAAATTAAATTGAGGTTATTGCCGCTGCAGCGTGTAGCCACACGATTTGCGAGTAGGTTTTTTCAGCTGTTACCGCCCATAAAGTAAATTTGTAATGATATGTATGGTTCGTTTGGCATCGGCAGCAATAATTCCGATTTGTGATGAATTTGACCTTTGCTTTTGAATGTTGGAATAAATTTATGACCATTTGCAGCATTATTTTAAGCTATTTTTGTGGCTTTGAATGGTGTTATTTGAAAACATAAGTCAATTAGAGTAATTGACTTAAAGAAGAGGTTAGAGTCAGGATCTGTACCGATAAGTAACCTTTTGAATGGTTCAGGTAGTGTTTTAATTTCCGGAAGTAGCACTTTGCTAGGCCCGCAGCACATACTGGCTCGTTCATTACAATACGGACAGTCCTTGTCCATAGCACCTATCTCCACTTTTAAATAAGCGTAATATTTAACAGAGGGATAAAATATAATTGGAAAATGAATCGGTTGTAATTGCTCGATGTACTTTAAGTAAGTAATTGTTAGCGTTAAGGGTAATTTGCTCTGCGTGTGTTAACCACAAATCGACGCGCTTGTTTTTATTGTAATCGTATTTTCTTATTTTAATCAGCTCATTCTACTTATAATAATGATTTGAGTAATTACGCCATGTTTACATACAAAACTTCACAATCTTGATAGATTTTCCCGTCTCTTCTTTCGGCTATTCTATT
Source organism: Copidosoma aretas (assembly GCA_030522625.1). NCBI lineage: Eukaryota > Metazoa > Arthropoda > Insecta > Hymenoptera > Encyrtidae > Copidosoma > Copidosoma aretas. Next base: position 2,264 of record JAPYYV010005643.1, on the reverse strand, counting down.
TTGCATGTCTATATATCTAGTCGCTTAATGGCCCAAATTTGACTCTTTACGTATTGCTGTCATTGTTAAGTGTACAAGACACACACATAGATAAAATTGAAGTATTATAATGTTATAGATACTAAAGAAACTAATGAATAATAAGCAAGTACAAATACATGTATAAGAATACTCTGGAATGATTTATACAGATCACACAATAATGGTGGTTAACAAGAGCTCGTGTCACGTGTGAAATACTGTAGATTTATAGATCTCTTAATAAACCAAAGGAGAGGACTATCTTGAGCAGGACGGGGACAAATATTGATAGCACTGCAAATTATTGACATACTGTCTACGAGAATATACTGAACGTGAGAGTTGCACTAAGAAAGTAAAATAATAAGTATAAGTAGCACTGCTACGATCGACGAACAATCAATGTTAATACCCGAAAACAGTGACTAAATGCTTATTGTGCGAAAATGACATTAAACCGGCTTTGTTCTTATCTCTACCCTTTGCTGTTTACATGGTGAGAGGTGACACTTGAAGACGCCTGGCAGAAATAACTGATCAAGTAGTAGCTGATCAATTATCAACCGCTGATAGTAGAAATGGTTTGAAATACTAATATCGCTATTGAAATGGGGTTGTCGAAAAAATGGTAAAACTTTAGGGCTGTATATATTTTTGCATTTCAATCGTATGAAAATTTGAATATAAACTTTTTCTGAAGAATGGAAAAAAATAAAAATCTTGCGTAGTAACCTTATTGCTTAGGGATATGAAAAACATTTAAAATCTTGTTCTTAGACCTACTGAATATACCCATAAAATATTATAGAAATCAATTAAGCTGTTTCGGAAAAGTTTTGTTATAAACGCTGTATCACTAGAATTTTGTATATAAGAAAGAGATAGATAAAAATAATTTCATATAATTTTGTATGTATTGCTACACAATAGATTTTTATTACAAAAAAAAACTTAAAAAAGTTTACCAAACCTATCAACTTAATATAGTACACCTTAATACACATACATAAAGAAAACGATTGCAAATTGTTTTCAAACTTCCTATGAACAAATAGTTACCTTAACCATTAACATTTTATTGAAAGGAGATGCAATTTTTCTTTCACATTGTAGTACATACTGTAACGTACGATAGCATATAGCTATACGTCCGTCCGCCCTTCACTAGCCAAGGGCCCTCTCGGACGGGGCAGTACATGGTAGACAAGGGGCGAGGGAGTCAGAAGAAGGAAGGGAGACTAGACCACTTGGCTCTTGCCTCGGTCTCTAATTAAAAAAAAACTATTAACCTCACTCGCTGTGCACTTATTTCCCGATCACCATACCGAACGTAATCCCACGTAATAGTAATTTTGGTGTCCCAAGTGGGATCGGTCGAGGAATTTTTTTTCAATTTTTCGTCTTTGGAAGCGCACATAGCGCAGTGTCACGAAACAAAAAGTGAGTGCGAGTGAAAGAAAAAAATAAGAGCTACTTAAAATTGGAAGGCTAAAAAACTGATAACGTGTGAAAAGACGGTAACAGTGAAGAAAATAAAAGAAGTTAAAACAGACCAGGGACCACGTGGAAACGAGTCAGCGAAGTAACCTTAGGACAACCAGGGTTGCAGCTTTATTATCAGCTACCGAAAGCGGAGGAGTAGGAAAGAACATCCCAGAACACCCGTGCAATGAAGCCAGAGACAAGGATCGAGGGAAAGAATGCAGATCAGCGCACTTATATTCATAATCTGGACGGCAGAAACCTGGTAAGTGAAAATATATTGTTACATTTTTCCCCCATGAACCCCGGGATGCATGACGAAGAGGATCTTATAGAATAGACCGAAAAACAAGCCCTTATACTAATCCTGCATGAAAAACGCATAAATACATACGTATTTATAATCTATCAGTAGGCTTGCAGGATAGGACAATCGGCTCTGTCAATATTATTATTACTATAAATATAACAAATAAAGACTAACGCAGCGTCCCTAATTGACAACAAACGCGGAAAAAGCCCCATTTTTAAGTTATTTGTTATAGAGCCCACGCACCGAAAAAAAAATTTGAAATTAAGTAAAGCAGGGTAACTCCGCTGTTCACAGCTCTAAATAATATTTTAGAAAAAAAGAGAAAGTTTAAGAAAACGCGGACCAAACCGTAAGGTGACGCATAGCATAAATACGCAGCCACCACGAGAAAAACAAGAAAAACAAGATCATAAAAATAAGAACGGAGCGCGAAATCCGACCTATAAAT
>JAPYYV010005642.1:0-15169 GCA_030522625.1 Copidosoma aretas | reverse complement strand
GTATATTAATATGCTTATAAATGATGTAAATGTGTAACGGTTCGTCTCAATATTTTGTATTTCATAAAAATAAAAATTAATGTTTAATTAATTTAATTTAAAATTTTTTTTACTGTCATACCCTTGATAAAGATATTAATTAAAAGTATTTTTATATAAACATATTAGTTTCTACTAATATTTTTTAAATCATTAATTTTTGCTCCACTTATATTATATATATATATATATATAAGGGGGCCCCCACACTATTTGTGTCCATGGCCCCCACCTGGTTAAATCTGGCGCTGGGTAGCAAAGGATCGTAACTTTGAAGGGAATCTTGTTTTTTTGCGTTTGGTTTGAAGCAGTCTTGAAATAATAGTGTGAGCCTGATTCGAAAGCGATTCCTAAAAAATCACAAATTATATCATACACTTTAAGAGAATAAAATGCACGCAGTGCAACATTTAAATATTTTAATAATTTTTAAATTGCAAACGGAAATGCATCAGAATAATACGTGACTTACATTTAAAACTTGTACATTTTGCATAAAAAGATTTAAAAAAAAGTATTTTTCTAAGGTACACGTTTTAAAATATAGTTACGTTACCATTACGTACTTTTAAGACGTTAGAAACTTCTTCTTGTACGAACTTTTTTCTTTGAATATAAGAAACAAGAGAAGCGCCGTCCTTAACTTTTTTTTTTATGCGATACATATTCTTCTGTAAATCACGGTACTTCTTACGGATGCAAATGACTTCAGCTTTAGCTTTTCGCAAAAAGTTTTTCATTACTTTTTCATTGTCGGTGGAACATGTGAATGACTCAACGTCAATGTTGACAATTGATTTTTTGTTGACAGACGCATTGATACTAAATTAGAAAAAATATCACTTTTTGACATAGCCCATAAAATAAGTGCATAACATTACATTATACAATATACCTGTCACCTAAGCTTGATTCTGCATCTACTTGCATCACTGAATTATCATCAGTCGTACAGATATTACTGCAAAAAAAATTATTAACGTTTTTAGCTGGTAGAAACTTATTTTTACAAAATGTATGTCCAAATTTTATACGTACGGAAGTAACGGTGACATTTGGAGGCCATTTCTGTCATCAGACGGACTCATTGTCACATCTTGTTCAACGAAAATCGGGTCCGTTGGTGTGGATCCTTTTCTGAAACTCATATATGTCCATACGATGAAATACTTGTCAGGATTATGTACTTGCGATTACCATCAACCAAGAAACCTCACCTCGAATCATCAAAAAACGTTGGGAATGATCTTTTTACAAGGCGAGTTTGTGTTCTAGCCCGGCGTAGTAAAAAAATTTCTTGGCAAGGTGCCTACTACAAATGCAAGAGTACTTTTTTACATTAATGACAAATAAACGCAAAATTTCATTGATCCACTTTGGCCTTTGGGACTCGTCATTAGGGAACCTGTGCGATTCAAGAAAACAACATGTATTAGCAGAACATGACACTTTTTTCGATGATAAATAATAATCTAATGTACGTATAAAAAGTAGCATTTTTTCCTTCTGGATCGTCAGTTTGTAGCTTACAGTTCGGAATACAACATTTTGTAGGCATTTTTTATTTACTTTAACCTGTTGTCTTTGCTCAACGAGTAAGTTTTTACTTTAATTACAACATATGCTGGTGTAATCCGTCAATATGTTACAAACAAAAAACTTTACATTATAAACAACTGAGTCGAACTTGTAAGAGTGATAAGAATACGGTACGTTTTCATATAGTAAGAGAAAGATTGGACATGGTCACTTGATCGGACCTCTTTCTCACTCTAAAGAGACCTACTCCGCCAGAGTGCAGTCGCTGCAGACTCCGGACTTCATGTAAAAAGACCCTTTTAAAGGATTTTTGTATTTTTGAAAAATAGTCCAGTGGAGATGGTTGTCGTACAATTTGTAGAGAGATCAGTTCAAAAAGATTATCAAAAATATTACAAAAATTAAAAAACCTTTGCATTGAAATTAATGAAGAAAATTCGAGATTTTCCAACAATAAAAAAGAAAACCTGAAAAAATCGCTACCAATTCTTTGACACAAAGCTTCCTAACTTGAAATGTTATTTGTATTTATTTTCTTATGCTACATCAATTGTAGGTTAAAAATGACTGATTTTGATTCCCCTCCTCCTCTCCCTAGCCGATCGTAAGTTTTAAGATGCAGACCCGTGCACTTCTTAGGTAATTATTACAGAATATGTACATACCCAATAACCCAAATTGTGATTATTTGTCTATAACAAAGCTTCCTCTATGAGCAAGCAGAACATGATATTAGCACGTAATTTTAAAAAACTGTGATTTCTATCAAGAGGGGAATATACTGTAACTCTAGCATCAACAATTTTTTTCGTTCAGTGAAAAAACTTCCTATGATAGTTTACAGAAATCACTTTCCGATATAATACAAATATTAGAATGTAAAACGTTCGGGAACATTGATAAATAAATGCACAGTAGTGCCAGAAAATAATTTATTCACATAAATATGTCAAATAAATAAAAATTAATACAATAGAAAATATTGTAGCTGTAATTACTTACTTATTTGGTGTCGGCTCTTCTGAAATATCTAAAAATACGTTAATTATATAAAAAAGCGTTTAATTTCTCATACTCATTTTGAATGAGACCTCAGAAAACGTAACAAAAAAATTAGAAGAAAGTATACAATATTCATTTTGTTCCGCAATGAGTAAAGCACAATATTATTTTTGTACATATCTCATGTAGTTGGTATATTTATAAGTGTATCATACCTGTATAATATAAGAATAAAAATACGTTAATTGTACAAAAAAGCGTTTAATTTTTCATACTCTTCATTGTCTACTTCATGACAAATTGAAGTGGGTTATTTACCTGTTTTGAAAATAAAACAGGTATCATAATCGATTCGTCTACGGATTCAATTTCAAACAAAAATTTCAATTTTGTTTGAAAAAATTGGTAAAACCTAATACATGCTCAGGAAATATTTATTAATCTGCGTGTACTATGAAAAGATAAAAAAAAAAAATAATGAAAAAAAAATTATCGCGACGGGGATTCGAAATCATATTTCAGAGATCCAAAAGCTAAATCTTTAGCCCCTGAGCTACGACATTGCTCCATACACCTTGTACACAAGTTACATATAATCATGGACCCCCTTCACAGCTTTTGTTATAACTACTCGCCATACGTCTCATAGATTTACATAACATTTTTACTGTGTATTTATTATTTGCATATTTTTTCTAATGTACTGTATGCATATTAAAAAAGGTCAATTTTTAATTATTCATGAATACGTTAAACGTTATCATGACTATACAGCAGTAGTACGTAGGATCAGTGATGTACCGGCACGTATTCCCCTGAGTCCCGCTCTGACCGCCCCACCATTGCCCACAATACCTATAACATATATCTGTATGTATGGCAGAGCAGCAACCAATCCGAAGAAGTGTGCGAGAGAGAAAGGATGTACAGACAATCGTGCGTTCTCTCTCGTACTTTGTCCCGCAGGCCGAACACTGAATGTTCTCTCCAGGTATATATGCTCGAAGTTTTCTTCCAATTTTTCTTCCTATATACTCCACGCTTCATAGTGAGGTGTTAAGTATGAATTTCAACAAAGGTTTGACTTGCTTGGTATGGAGGTAATACATATGCATGTGTGGGTGCAATATACTTGCACACACACGTTAAAAATAATTCTATTCGAAAAAATCAAGTACAATATCAGTGTTCTATATATTTGAATATTTTTTTTCAAATTCGTAAAAAATGCCAGGTCAACAAATATTAAAGTTGCATGCCAGCACACTTATGTGTTGATAAAATACTTGCAAAAAAAGTCCGAGAAAGTTGTACTTTTCTAACCACCATATCGTTCATAAAATAGTATGAAAATCGTTATGCTACTAATGAATAAGTAAGCAAGAAGTTACAATGAAAAAAATGAGCTTTTGTTGGGCCCTGTCAGATGACGTGAACTGGGTCAAATTGAATTAAACATTTAAGACTTTCTTATTAAAAAAATGCCTTTTTTCGAAAAAATTGTAATATTTTTTTATAAAACAATCATGGTGGTTTAATACTTACAAAAGTCATATTTTACTGTAGAATAGTTTTTGGCGAAATAAAAAAATTATTGAATTTTCTATTTTTTTGGCGGTGTGTGTCAATTATTTTAAACAATTTTTGACCGATTTAAATTTTTTCTGTAGGAAATTGTTCGTTTTTACAATACCTACAAAAAGCACAACATTAAATATGATTATTATCAATTGGCTTTAAGCTCTAATCAAGAAATACGATTTTTTTGCATTAAGTCGTTAATAAAAAAATGTTTTGTGTATTTAGAATGTAAGAAAAGTCACCAGTATATTCCTTATCAACAAATACATCCAAAAAACTATGTAAGGTACTGTAAGGAGTTTCATCCCTGATTTGCTGTCTGATCAGCTAATTATATCGGCCTCACATATACCTAGTACTGTACGTTTTTGAAACGTTTTATGTGAAACTTAGAAACATTTAACTAAGGTCTCCGAAACGTTTTCATTTCTGCGTTTGGAGCTGAATGCGGAAAGTCTCTAAAATGTTTCGGAAACGAATCTAAATTTAGTGCAAATTTTGAAGAAATATATCGTTTTTAATTATCTCAGCAATACCAAAATTCATATAAAATAAGTTCAATAATAGTTACAATAAAAGAAAAAAAAACCCGGAGGTTAGCAGCGAGTTGGAACTGCCAGATCAAGAGGCTATATAGCATCATTTCCACCGTGCCAGAGTAAAGATCATACGTAATGTATAATTTTTGCCCATATAAGGAACAAGTAGCATGTACTTTTGTTTTTATTATTAAGAACTGAAGAGTATACAAATATAAATGGTTAAAATGATTTGAAGTGTGCTTCCTAAATGATATGCTAACTAAATATTATTTTGAATTCTGTAATCAAAGTAAACTAAACATCATCAATGTACAATGTTTTATAAGATTTAAAGAGTAAGCCCAAGAAAAAAATGTTATCTATAAAAGATAAAAATGTTGATATTTATGTTTGGAATATCGTATACGTCAATGAAAGTAGTGTAGATCACTAAAGTAATCTATATGCGCTTGCGCTGTGTACATAGTGACGCTAGCTTCACAGAGTCCCTCTTCCATTCTTCTTGCGGCTCGTGCATAAGTAAGATGGCTCTGTGTAGACACGATCAACTATATTTAATTATAGCCTATCTGATATATTCGTCATATGTACCAATTTCTTGATTCGTTTTGTATTTAGATGAATAAAGTGTTCAAACAATACGTGCTTGTATTGATTTATCCTGAGGATCCAAATAAACTGACAATTCGGCTAGTAAACTATTTAAATAAATTATTCGTATTGTTATGATTCAGACGTAAAAAAAAAATATTCTATGGCGTACCAAAAGAGGAAAAATCGGCTTTGCCTTGACGGGCAAAGCACGTGTGATCTACGTCGTTTTTTATTTTCTCCCATGGTGCGTCAACGCGAAGCAGGAGAAGGAGAAAATTTCCTTCTTTTGGCACGGTATGGCGAAAACAATAGTAAATTTTATTTGTATCTTATAAGGACGAAAATCATACACCAGGTATAATCTCCACTCTGGCCCAAGTGTATATGATGCCAGCCTCTTGACCTGGCAGCCCCAGCTCGTGCCTTGGGTCCGTCGAACAAACCCAATTGGAACCTTCTGCTGGTACACCTTAGCAGTGACAGCAGTGACAGTGATCAAAAGTGCCTAACTGGTCAAAAAATTCTTTTACACTAAGTAATCAGGTGGGAACGTTACCATAAACATAAAGTGTACCAGTGTAGAAAGTGACAACACGTCGATCACTCAATTCGTAACTGAAATCTATTAGTCAAGTGCGTCAAGTGCCTTAAAAGTACGGAAGCCCTGAAGTGCCACCAGCTGTTAGGTTGAGAGCGACATCTTTTTTCTATTAATCGCAACACGGTGTTTGTGATTTCATGGCCCAGAAGAGCCAACGATGCACACAGTGTGTGCGAGCGGGCGAACACTTGGTAAAGAGACGACGCAACGTGCAAGCCAACAAATTTTTCTGTGAATGAGGTTATGTCCTGTAGTTATAAAGTAAACAAAGCTGATCGAAGCCAATCGTAAGTAGAATTAAAATAATATTAAAACTAAATGTAATGAGATTGTACATCAGTATAAATAGAGTAAATAAGGTTGTTTATTTATAGGTATGCGTATGTTGCGCAGATGTCCAACGCATATCCGATAACAATTAAGTACAAAGACAAGCAACTTAATTTCCATCCCGAAAATGTAAAAGTTAAATTGTCAACGCTTAGACAGTACTTTCCAAGTGCTTCAGGATTGATTTACGAGCATGACAATCAAACGTTTGTTGTACTAGTAGATGATGATTATTTAATAATTAATCGTTTTGTAACAACTTACATTGCACATGTAGCAGGTACGAGAAAAAATATTAATATAATCGAAATATCCTACCGAAAATGTATTTCAGACCCTCATTTCATATTCTATAATTTATTGACATCCTAATAAAATATCCTTTCAGAGGTAACATATGATGTTAAGAACTCTAAAAAAAAACTGTTTAAGTAAATGCTAGCTGATTTGAACATGGACAAAGATGAGCCAGAGAAAAAGTAATGGTAAAAATTTTAAACTTTGAATGAAGTATGTTTATTAGTTTTTAAATAAATTTTTATATTTGATTTAGTTTAAAAAAAAAGAAGCTACTATTGGTAATAAGAAAATCGTAAAAAGAATTTTATATCTTACCTGGAGGCATAAATGGTCAGAGGAATGAGCTTACAAGGCAACGACATTAGAGGGATCTGGAGTCCAAAAAGTAAAGTTGAACGGTAACGAAGAATACACTTTAAAAAAGATTAAAAACATAATTGTGAAACCTATAGTTTGACTCAATTGACAAAATGTTTCTTAGATAATTCTGTATTTAATATCGGACATAGAGATAACAAAATCATTTTAAAGTTTGAAAACGATGATGGTGATGAGTGTAATTTTTAGGAATTTAGTCAAAGGATGAGAGGGCGAGGCCACAAGTGTAGATGTTTTTTATTCACGACTTTTGTTGATATAAGTGAAAAAGTTGACATTACGAAGAAACCTAAGATCAATGTAAAGGTAGAAAAGCAGATATCAGAAAAATTTTCAAATGCCCTGATTAGTAATGACTCCCAAGAACTAGTAAAGACATCATCACAGCTCAGCCCAGTTCATTTGTTATCAACTAATGGAAAAGAAATTGGAAATAATCTTTCGAAGAGAAATATAGCTGTAGTCGCAGGTATTGAGGAAAATCAATCTGTAGTTTCAGTGAATGCAGGAAACTTATTGGTACCGATTGAATTAAGAGAGCAATATGCTGCTTTGCAATCATTAAAGTTAAAAGTTTCTATTTTTACTGAAACAGATGTCACTTCAAGCAGCTGTATCATTGGTGAAGGTGGTCAAGGCCAAGTTACTTAAGGTAATTGGTTTAACACTCCTGTCCCAGACAAGTCAATAAAAATAGGGAAAAATGACAAATTTGGGCTAAGAGAAATAAAGCTTTTGTCAGACATCGTTCATCCAAATCTTATTCATCTTCTTGCTGGATATCCTACTGTACACCGGTATCATTTGGTAATGGAACATTTTCTGAGTAGTAGTTTGCATGATGTTCTATTTTATGATGGTATCAAAATGCAATTCAAGTTGGACATACAAAAAATGAAATAAAATGGCACTTAGATGTGTACAGCTTTGACGTATTTACACAAACAGATGCAGACACCAATTGTCAATCGGGACATAAAACCACAGAATTTATTAGTGAATGATTTGTTGTTAGTCAAACTGTACGATTTAGGACTGGGTAAAAATAATAGTTTGAATCCTCGCTTGTTATCTACAGTAATAAGTCAAAGGGGTACTGTAATATACATGCCACCTGAAGTACTACTAGAAAAAAAAGAGGCTTCTATCGAGTCAGATGTCTGGTCTATGGCTTGCACCATTGTTGAATTGTTTACCGAAGAAGATGTATGGAATGTCGAGGGTGCCTTAAATTTCGAATTAATTGATCATATCAAACAAACTTTAAGATCAAGGGCATTACCTCCTCATCTAAATGAATTATCTGGTTAGATATTTGTTACTGCCAAGCAGCGTTTGAGATACGAACATGACCAATGACCTTGCATTACAGAATTACTGAGTATTTTTCCTAAGGAATAATATTTTTGAGAGAAAAAATAATTTTTTTCGAGTATTACATTTTTAAACATCGTTTTTAAAAGTGCAACATTTTAAACTTTTGTGTCAGCAGTGATATGGCGTTGTGATATATTTTGACATAAACAAGTAAACATTAAATAATCATTAATTAGCAGCAACTTAAGATTAAGAAAGATTGCAAGAGTTATAACGAGACTCAAATTATGCTACTTTAATAAGTAGACAGTCAAAGTTCAAGACTGATATCGAATAAAGAACGGTATCGGATAGTTTGTAAGTTATTTAAAGTTAACACGCTGGATAAATAATTATTTATAGGCAACAATTTACATAGTTACTTTTGTTCATGATTAGATGATATTATAGTTGGAACAAGACTGATATTGTCATAGTAAGCGACTGCAGTTGTAGTCTAATTACATAAAAAAGTACAAGGCTATTTAGGTTTAAAAAACATACTGTGCGAAAGATTAGTAGATTTTCTTACAAGGAGGGGAAACGGAACTTCTGCACGAACGTGATATGGCGTCACAGTCACGTTCGTGAGGGCGTTTGGTTCCCCCTCCATGTAATAAATAGTGTTTTTTTCCATCCTTTGTGTGAAAGTTTGTAGTTCCGCTGTTCCGCTAAGGTGTGGGTAAAAGTACTCCTTCTTCTAGCCTAACGTAACCGTGGAACTGCAAACTTCCAACCAAGGGATGGAAAAAAAAACTTGTTTATATTTGAGCAAGATTGTATACGTATTTTTATGCGAATGTTAAAAACTGTTTTTTTGTCATAAAATAATATGTTTTTTATGATAAAATAATGCTTTGTTCCATTTTTTTTTGTATTTCCACGAGGTAATGACCAAAAAATGTATTACTTAAAAAAATAAATTGTATTTTGTTACAAATTAGGAATGCCGGTTTTTATTTCATTTTGTTTGCGAACTCTATGCTCATTCCATTTTCTTTTGGCAAGATCTAGTTGTTGTTGAATGATACTTCCAAAACAGTATCTTAACGATTCAATATGCAGTGAATTTTTAATATCTAATATAGTGGCTTCTTGAATATTTTTAAAGAGATTCATAGAAAATTTTGCTAAATATCGGCTTAACTATCGCGAATAGCTCTCAATTCGTTGATTGTGTGTGCTTTTACCACGTACATAACAATATTTAGCAAATTTATCTTGATGATCGTATCGTAAAGCCCTCTGATACAATTCAATCATCATATGCTCTGTACCTAACATGATCTGATCTGATAATTGTTGGCACATACTTATATTAGGATACAAATTTCATAAAATATAATACAATTACATTTGGATTATTGTTCGACGTAGCCACTTTAAGCCATATTATTAAAGCTATGCTTCTCACGCCGGATCTGGCGGCTGCAGCTAACTGGGAAAAAATGACAGTAGAGTAAGATCCTCCACTCCACCGCAGAGATGTTAAACATACCCGACTTCTGTCAGACTTCAGGTCTGTTATGTAGTCAGGTATATCTATATACATGATAAATATAGATATACTTTTCCACGTAACAGACTTTAAGTCTGACAGACGTCAGGTCTTTTTAACATCTCTGCTCCACCGCCAAATTTCTCGCGCTGTAGGTAGAGCGAGTGAGAGAGGATGAGAGAACAGCTAGGCGAGTGAAGGGGGCGGGCCGGCGAGGCAAGCCGAAGCGAGCCGAGAGATCCGAGAGCTGTGGCAAGTGGCAAGGCGAGTGAGGGGGAAAGAGAGAGAGAGAAAGCTGCTGACTGTACGTGCTGCCACTGTGCACTAGGTATACCTATACATATTAGTTTTTATTTGGGGCTGACGCGTGTCGCCTGCTCTTGCCCGAAATTCGCTTTCGAACATACTAACCTATAATAAACGCTCGCGTAAACATAACGTGCGAAAGTGTATGCGCGCATATAGTGCGCGTGCACTGTGTGTGTATAGTATAGGTATAGTACAGTTACAGTCAGTGAGTTTGCCGAACATCAGCTGAGCGGCACTACAAGCCACGAGTTTTTTCATACGAGTATATACGTGTATGCCTGCGTAGAAAGTAAGAAAGAGAGAGAAGATCAAACGTACCATCATACCATGGTACTGGGCGATAAATCGTCTGAATGATAATAAATGAATGTGTGTGTATATGTTTTTTCCAATGCTATTGTAATATTTACTGAAAAAATTATATTTTTAGTAAAATAAATTCGTTATTTGCAAAAAAAAATTGTTTTCGATGTATTCTTCTTTTTTCATGCAATTAATTTTTTTTTTGAATTCAATATTGTTATTATGGGAACGAAGCATAGCTTCTACCGATGGATTGCAGCCATGGATTGCAAAGCCAAATATTTTTAATCTGTCGTATCCATCTGTGTGACATACAAAATTCAGACCTCTACATCTACTTGATACTCCCATCAAGATTAATTCATTTAAATGCCTTTTCAACGGTTGATCGATTTACATTCAAATTGTACTTGTTCCTTAAACGTTTATGCAACGCTCGATATCCCAAATTGCTTGCATCATTCTCTAATTCAGCAGAAATAAGTTTAAATATTTCTTCTGGTCTATTTTGTACCACATTTTTTCTTTTTGAACCTAACTGTCTAAGATGCTTTTTAAAAGTACGCATTGAAAATATAACATCATGTCTATTTTTCATTAAAGCGAGTATTTTCTTACACGTGTATCCTACTTTAAAATACTTCACTATGTTTTTGGTTATATTTTCATTCGTGCTTGATCTAAAAAATATTTATACTTATTTATCATTTATTGGTTTTGTAAATCATTTTCGTACAAATTTTACCTATCTATACTTAGCAGAAAAATTTGTCAACTTTCACGTTGCGTCATCTGTTTACCAAGTGCTCGCTCGCTCGCACACAGTGCCTGCCTCGTGGGCCCTTCTGGGCCATAAAATTACAAACACCATGTTGCGATCAATAGAAAATAGATGTCGCTCAACCTAACAGCGAGTGGCACTTCAGGGCTTCCGTATGAAAGCCACGAACCAGGTAACTGCCCGATCAAGCAAGACGCTACCAGCTCCACCAGCAAAGCGAGGTATGCCAACTGGGAGCAAAATCACGCGGCCAACTACAGATGCTGCTCGTATTTGAAAGCTGCCCAAGCTGACTAAAAGATCAGGAAGTGGAGACTATCCCCAAGCCAATAAGAACTCTAAGAGCAATTACAAGACATATTCAAGTATGGCTCTAATGGTCTCCTTAGAAGAGTTCATACAACAATCTCAGACTGACATCATAAACCTAAATCAGAGAAATGGATCTAAAGATCTGAAAATTATATCCAATCTTCAAGATGATTCACCTGAGATTGGGAGGGAGAAAGGTCATGAACTCCGTCGGTCACAAACAAAACTACCAGAGAATTTAGAGGAAAAATCAGATACAGAATTTAACAAAAGTTCAGAAGTCGTTCCCAATGGATTGCAAAATCTCACTTACAAGGATTTAGAGGATACAGAAAATTTTATAAATAACAAACTAGACAAAGGTTCATCATGGCACATTAAAATGGATTATGCATCTTGAAAATACTTGAGAAAGATACAACAATCAGAGGAGTTGCCATCAGATGTAAACTTGCACTATTTTATTTTGGACTGTGAAGTATGCACCCTGGCAAAAATGTAAAAACTACCAATTACGGAAATTATAGTCAGAGCAGCTAAGTCCTTCGAAAGAATTTACGTGGACACGATGGGACCAATAAAACCCACATTTTACCCAGGTAGAAACAACTTCATAATTGTTTTTATAGATGGTCGTACTAGATATGCTAAAACATATCCAGATCAGAGTAAAAATCAAGCAGGAAACAGTCTTGAAGAGTTTATAAAAGATATAAGAAATTTATTGGGCTCAAAAAGAAAAGTTTGTTACATCAGAGCAGACAATGGTAAGGAATTTACTGGAGGAAAATTCTCAGAGGTAATGTTGAAAGATAAATGTGCGGCTGAGTTTGCTCGACCTCACACCCCTAAACTAAACGGAACCTCACTCATGCTGGATTCCGGCTTACCGAAGAGTATGTGGTATCCAGCTCCAGAAGTAGCTACATACATTTACAACAAAACACCTTATAACAGAATACATTTTGGAACACCAATAAGTAAATTAGTCCCTAGTCTAAAGTCATACTTGAATAAAATGAGACGTTTCGGATGTTTAGCTTATGCAAAACTTCCCATCACGGAATCAAAATTTTAAGAGAAAGCAATTAGATTGTTTTTAGTTGGATTCATCAAAACAGGCTATCTAATGTGGCATCTACAGTCAAGGAAATTTTTTATTTTAAGACACGTGAAGTTTAATGAAGAAGTTGTCTACAAAGATAGTCAGACTGATAAACCCAATTCAGATAAATTAAACCTATAAAAAAATTCAGAAAAACAAATGTCTGTACACTTTAGAGATCCCTATACGGACTTTGAACAAGTACAAGGCGATGGAACGAGCGTTTCACAATTAAATCTTTAAAACTTGGCCTGAAAATAGACACATACGAACCTTGTCTTTTCACATGGCGTAAAAATGGTCAGATCGTTTTATTGGGGCTGTATGTAGATGATATTCTGCTAGCAATGAACCATAAAGAAAAACTTTAAGGCGTTAGGACCAAGTTGAACTCAACCTTTTAGACCAAGAATCTGGGTAAGCCAGAACAGTTTCTAGGGATCAAAATTATCAGAAATAGAAAACAGAGAACGTTGACTCTAACACAATCAGAGTACAAACAGAAAATTCTAGAGAGATTCAACATAAAAGAATGGAAATCTCAGAAGACACCCATGGTCACTCGGCAGGTTAAAAAACGAGAACAAACTAATTTAGTGTGCAATAAAGCAGAAGTAGTGCAGCAGACTAAAATTCCTTACAGAAAGGCTATCAGTAGTCTTATACATCTCGCTGGAGCTACAAGGCCAGATAGAGCCCTTGCAGTGCATTACCTGTCAAGAAAACAACTTCAACCCTTAGAAGCAGACTGGAAAGATGTAAAGAGAATCTTTAGATATCTCAGAGGCACAGTTGAACTAGGTCTAACGTTCAAAGGAAATGGAAATGATCTATTTGCAATGACCGACACAAGTTTTAGAGATCTGGAATACTCGACAAGTACAGGAGGATATATAATTAAATTATTTGGAAATCCTGTAATGTGGAGAAGTCACAAACAGTCATATATGACCTTGTCCACATGTCAGGCTAAAGACCTCGCCATGAGCAATGCTTGTCTAGAACTTGTTTCTTTGGACAAAGTAATCGGAAGTATAAATGGTAAAATAAGGTATCGAGTAACTATCTGGTGCGACAATCAGTCAGCTATTAAGTGCTCTCAGATGAATTGCAATAACAATTGAAAAATTATGATGATAGATTCAGACTATCAACGAACAACAGAAAGAAAAAGATGAAACAGGCAGTAAAAGTCACATCAGAAACACACATGGAGATTATACAAAATCAACGTGTTAGACGGTAAAGTAAATGTCAGATGGATAAACAGGTCAGAGAACAAAGCAGATATCATAAATAAATCTCTGCCAATCAGTAGTGACATTTACCTCAGAAACAAAATTTTTAATATAACGTAAATTGATTTCAGACGCTGTAAATTCCCTATTTATTTTTTCCAGATATGTCGAACCAGACAAGTAGTGATGAAGAAGACAGAGACGTCACTAAACAATAAGTTTAGAGCCAATCAGTCATCAGAGAAAACCCTATCAGAGCAGATTATGATTTTAGACTGCACAACTCTGCTAAACCCTAGGGGAGGGTGTTTACGGATATAGCTTAGTTCCCATCAGAGTCAGGCTACATTTACCGCCACCTTACGTTCTTATCGGCAAACGAAGGTGCAAAATATACTGCTCTTTTTTTTCAGCACCCTTCTTCACCGATCACAGCAAGCTGGCATACTCCAGCAATAGCTCTCCTCAAGCCAACATCGCTACCTGCTGTTCGTCTTTATCGCACACTCTCTGTTCGGATTGCGACGGCCAATAGCTGAAACATTGTAACTCAGCTTAATATATCGTTGTATAGGTAATAGAGCTCATTTTATTTCACGTGTGCCCTTGCTATTAGACGAGCTTCCAGCTGCTGTTCACGCAAGCAAAGCCATACTCTTACAGAAAATAATTTTCTGTTTCTTGCAATAAATTTTGGCCCCAAGAAACAAGAGACATGGATTTGCAAATACTCGATGCTCTCTTTCCTAATTTAATGACGTTTACAACCTTCGTTGCGGTATATACGATTAAACGGGAAGGGAGGAAGACTTGTCAGCGAGTAAATGTTGGTAGCATTGCCTAGCAGATATAGTCTCAACGCGTGGTGACTCGGTCGGCTAGATCGTGGGTCGGCACGCGGGAGACCGCTGTTCGATTTCCGGCCAGTGCGACTTTTTCGAGCAAGCACCTCTGTGAATATTTACAGGTGCTTTTATTGCCCGCAATGGTCCTTGTAAATGGGTGGGCGACCTTTTCGCAGCAAAGTTGCCTATAAAACCCCTGTAATGAGGAGGCCTGCCATTCCTTTCCTTATCCCCTTGCCAAGTGTCGAGTGCACTGAGTAGTGGATCCTTGTAATACCCGTATGAGGCTATAATATAAAACAAAAAAAATACATATCTATATAATATCTTACTACATATATATATAGTGATATGAATTAAAAAATTTTGCCCCCCTCTCCTCCTCTTCATTTCCCCCTCTAATCACGGGTAAAATTGTTATACTTTTACGTGTTTTGTATGATCGTCATTTGTTTGTGCCCCCCCCCTGACCCCCCTTAGCCCCCCTTAAAAATTTAATTATTTTCTCCGTGATTT